>BGPT01000530.1:204682-222725 GCA_003297045.1 Symbiodinium sp. clade C Y103 | reverse complement strand
TCTTGCTTTCTTCTTCCTTTCCTGTCCTCTTCCCTTCCCGTTGCCTTTCTCTTCCCTTCCTCTTCCTTTCTTCTTCCTTTCTTCTTCCTTTCTCCTTCCTTTCCTCTTCCTTGCCTCTTCCTTTGCTCTTCCTCTCCCTTTTACTTTCCGCTGCCTTTCCTTACGCAGGTTTTTTACATGATTTTACCATGGANTTCCTTTGCTCTTCCTCTCCCTTTTACTTTCCGCTGCCTTTCCTTACGCAGGTTTTTTACATGATTTTACCATGGAAGTTGTGACAGAAATAACGAATCGGATAGCGTTTGAACAAATGCAGAGCTCATCACCCCAAAACCAAGATTGAAAGTGAATCAAAGCGCACAAAAAATGACCTATTCCAACTTTAAGACCAAAAGGCTCCACGGAGTGGAAAACGATAGGGGACGTTCTAACTTACCAGGGAAGACACATCTTAACAATAATTTAGAGCCTGCCTCATATAATTGTATATACCTAATGCATCAATTAGATCTGGTTGGAATCTAGAATGTTCAAGCGTGTTCCGGCAGGTTGAAGATTTAGGTTTAAAGCCACAACTTTTAATATTCTTAATGTAGGTATATGATGGTATATGGAGGTATTGTTTTTCTTCACCGATGGCTTTTAACAGATAAGCATAGCATTACAGGTTGGTTGTTGCTGATGACATACTCATTGCAGGGTTTCTGAAAGACCAAAAAGACATTCTAGATGCTGATTAGTTTCTCGTTTGTTCTGTGATTTTCATGTGAAACAGCGGTGATTAAAAACATGCAGTTTGAACGTTGTAAATTCCCAACCAAAATTGGACATACTGCAGATGGAAGACCTCAGTACTTCCAAGGATTCCAAGGATTGTTTTTTGGGTCTGCTGACAGCACGTGCCTGGGACGACCTTTGAATCCCTGCAATTCGAAACAACACTGGGAAATGTTAGGAAAACAAACTTGGTGGTGTCAAGTTTGTTTGATATTCCAACCTACACCTTGTAGTTGTGATGATGATGATCACATTTGACCTTACTATGTTTTTAGGGAGGCGGCTCAACCACCAATCGGGCACATAGAAACCGCGGCCGCACAGGGATCGCTGGGGTCTGACCAGGAAATGCCATTCCCATGTGTCCTGTGCAAGTGGAAGGACCGTTGGGTCCAGAGACTGTGTGCCTTGGCGAGCGAAATGGCGCGGTGTGCAAGGAGAACTTTGTCCTGGACCACTGACCAACTGACCAACACATCCAACACGTAACAAAGGGGATATTTCTGTGCATGGGGATAGTAGACTTGTATCAATGCCAATCAGGATTTTGCAACTATGTACCGTATAGATATGCAACCAAGTAGACCGACACAAGGGGACCGGGCGAAGATTTCAGCCCTGGGTGCCTGAGATTTGGTGCTCCAAACTGCTGACCCCCACAGAAAGAATCGCCAATTTAGGTTGGCAATGACCCATCATGATAACCTAGTTGTAGTATAGGCAGTTGGGTGGACCCAGTAAACATGGATCCTAACTTGCAGATGTTGCTCGTCCTCAGTTGCTATCATTTACTATCAGTGAAATCAGATTTCATGATGTGTCAATCCAAGGATTACACGCATCCAGGATCATCCCCACTTAACTTATTTACTGTAACCACCATGTCTGGTTGAGATTCCCGTTTGGACCCTATCTCGTATCAACCCGGACTCGGGTTGACCATGTAGATCTTCTCGAAATCCACGACCGAGTAACAATGATGAGGAAACATCACCCAACAATACCCAACATGGGTTGCTGTAATTTAAGATGTATCGTGGCATTGACTCAATTTAGATCATTTCCGACCTTTCTGGCTTGTTTGAAAATAGTATCCCATGGTCACCAAAATTGCATAACAATTAATGAGATTATATACCGTTTTTACGTCCACACCTATAGGTATGTATATTGAAAATTATATGAATCATCAGAATATCTCATTAAACCAGCATGTCTTCGTGGTCAACTCACCATTGTTAATGCTTACTCACATATTTTAATGCTCAAATCACAATGCTCAACGGTTAAATCACCATGTTTACTGCTTTTTTTACGCGCATTTTTGATGGTAAAATCAGCAGCATCCAGTCATCCTTTCAGGACCCTAGTGGACGTCGAGGGCCTTCGCAGTCGTTGTCTTCCCATCAGCGGTGCCACGCCCAACATCGACGCTCTCTTGGATCGGCAGCGGCGCGCCAAGCCGCCCGCCAGCTCTCCCAGGAGCCGGGAACTTGGGTAGCCATTGAAAATAGCCATTGTTCTGGGTAAATAATGACAATTTACGTCAATTTACTACATATCATTTACCCAGATTGTTGATAGGCTTGTGACTTGTGATAGGGGGTCCTACGATATATATTCTCTCCGGAAATTATTGGGGAATGGGATACTGGGATACGAAATCTTGTAGATTCTTCTAGTAGGAAAATCATGTTCCACGGCAGGGGTCTCACGTGCGTTTTCAGGCATACAGATGGGCCTTAGGCCCACCTGTTTGAACAAGTTTGCATATTCTTTGTTGTATCCCAAAATCCCAATCAAATGCATTTTGTTTTTTTTTTGGATCTGTTATAATGTAGCATTTGTGTTAAGAATCTATGGTTATTACATGTTATTACCATCAATCCATGTCTTGCCCTGCCACTGCGCTACCGTACCGCGTACCGCGTTCCTTCCGCCGCTGACGCCCTCGGCGAGGGCGGACAGAAGTGACCTCCTAAGCTTGACTCCCAGCAGCTTGGCAATGGGATGGGGGAGACCACTTGTTTTGAGCGTATCCATTGTTTCGAAGATGCTTTCCTCAAGGGGTAAGATAGAATGAAAGATCACGGTGATTATTTTTGTTTGTGGGGTTAGACATCCATGTGTTTGTTTTGTGTTGGGTACAGTAATGGGAAAAAGGATGGAACAATAGACAAGGGCAATGTGCACATGCCAGACGTATATTACCGTATAGTTGTCAACAAATGTGCTTAAATGCACGATGTATCCACGGTTACAATAGACATTGACATTACATACCTTTTGGCAAATATCAAACAGATACTGTGGGGTATCAGCATTTATCAACGTTGTTGTGGCATGTTTGAAAACTAAACTGGCCTGCAACCCAACTGCGCTCGATTCAGTTGAACAACATGTTCGGATCCACTTTTGGATCCCCAACCCATGAAGTTGAACCACGTTCTGTTCATTTTCTCTGGGGAACATGGATGGAAAGCTCTCACCAAATTGGTTTCACATGGTTTCACTAGATTGGTTCAAACAAAAAAACAGGTATCCCGCACGTCACTGGGCGAACTCCCGGTGACATTGGTCACCAATTGTCTCTCCTGGGTCCCAAGAGGTTTTCTCCAAACCCAGGATCGCCTGGGGTCAGAAGTTGCGTCAGCTCCATGAGTTTCGGAATGGGTTCGCAATCCTTTTCGGCTTTAAGCTGGGCCTTTGGGCGGCATTCCATGAGCTTTTGGGTGATTTCACTCAGCGAAAATATGTGTGTTTTGGAGGATCCCCTTGGTAATTGGTGATTGGAAAACCCACGAATCGGGGACTTACTGGCCGGGGTTCCTAAGCAGTTGTAATCCGAGGGATGAGCCTCGAAGTGGGATTTTGCCAAATGGGTAATTCTTTGGGCAATGCAGTGGTTTGCTACTGTAGGTTGGTGAGACATGATGAGACATGTTTGTTGGGGAAAAACAGACGAGGGTGTCTCCTCGAACCCCATGACATACCTGATCTATCCTGATCTGGATCTAGTGCGGCAAATCCAACAAGTAAACCATACCCAAGTCTACCATTTGCTTGACGAATAGGTCCGTATATGTTTTTGGGTTTCTGTGTTTTGGGATTTTTTGGAGTACCAGAACTCCTTGCATCCACACATGTTCAAGAGGCGAGATGTTTTTGCGGCATAGCTAATTCACCAAACCACAGAAGCTGGAAATCAGTGGATTTCCGTTGTGCGAAGATCGGCTAGATCCCATGCTCGTTGCTTGGATTCTCTTTATCCCCACAATGGTGGTCAATATCCCTTGAAGTCAACAACCACAACTGGCTATAGGAGCCATATCAATCCATATCATGTGATGAATTCATGATGGGTATAATTACCAAAACTGGGTTACCGTCGGAACCCCTTCGTTTGGATAAATTGTAGCAAACTCACTTCAACGTCACTGGAATGCGAGTTCAGAGGCATGACTATCCCCGAATGGACTCTATTTCAGGCTGGTGAATTACAACAAGAATTGTCCAGATCTATAATCACCCTGAAGTAGATACAATATGGAATCTTCAAACACATGTCAATTTTTGTGAGGATGGTTTCCGTTTCAATCTATCCAGCTCCATGGTTTATGGCCGGCCGTCCCAGGATGATAGGCGGCGTCAAGCCAACGCCAAGAGACAGGCCAGCAAGGTCGAAGCGGTACTCCGATGCTCGGCAAAGTTTATATAAAGTTTTTTTTTGTTCGATGGTTATTTTATGCTTCTGCTACATATATGTAGCAACTCCCAAAAAATATATTACGAAAAAGGGGTCGAATCCTACTCAAAAAATATAGTGGTAAAATAAGAACTGGTTTCATCTTTTTGAGATGATGTTATGTTATTTCCTAGCTTGAAATGAGAAAACGATAACGACGTCCATTATGAGTCAGTTTGTTCTATCTCTAGAAACAGCTATGTCTTTATCATCTATTTCATGTCACTGGCTCAGTGGATCTCAATAGTATATCCGGTGGGTCTTCCTTCGTCAGGAAAACTCTGCTCCATGCGATGCCTTCCCACAGACATGCATATCGACTTTGCTTCGTTGCAAGCGTGTTTGGACTATGAAAAGCACGCCGGACCACTGAATGACATCGCACCTCGCTTCAGATTAGATATAGGTCACATTGGGCGACCATCTATCACTATAAACGAAGGTGGTATCCTTTGTAAAATGTGTTGCATGGGTTATTTTTTGGGGGGCGGTGAAGATGTAATCGGCTGGGAAAACCTCGGTTAGTCTCCTGTCATAGGGTACCAACCAGTAACCAAACATGGCAACTGTAAATTCCCTATAAATTATAAGGTCAACAAAGCGGGGAAAATCAGCTACAAATTGGAGATTTTTGTCATTGCCACATTTGATTACCGGAGGCTACTGTATATGAACACATAATATATATTCACACACAGTACATTAATAAATAGCAACCTAAACATCCAACAACCAAAAAAAATATTCACGGGTAGTTACGCCGCTTCTCTCAAGACATGCATAGGATATCCAAGACATAGGGCGTTGAAATTGTGTGGAGTCGGTAGATGTTTGAGATCATAGCGAGTTACCTTGGATGGGAACTTGTGATTACATTAGTACTTCTTTCGCTATGAATTCATGGAGATATTGTATACTATATATATATATGTATATATAATACATATAATATATATATATAATATATATTACTGACCTGTTAACAGTTTGATTTTGTCACGGAGATCCAAGTTTGGCCATAATAGTACATCCCGGCCTTTCGTTTCACACATTTGTTGATCAACCACACTTGAGACCATGAGGTTCCAGGTTAGTTTCCCTCCCAACAAAGTTTCCCCTCCCTCCCAAAACAAATCCATCGATTTCCTGAGTATAGATCTACTATGATCTACTATAAACCAGGGAAATTATAAAAACTCTATTGCTGGACATGTCCTGTTTTTCAGCATCAACAGTCCGGGGTTCCAATCGGATTGGTCTCTTGGTCGATCTGATCGCAGGAGAGCCTTCAGTCCGTGGTGGCTGTGAAGCTGAATGGTTTCATCGACAACTTGGCCAACAAGTTGGCCCTGGATCCTGTACCTTGACCTTGGGTGGAGGATCATCCCAGTTGGTAATATATGAATATATATATATATATATGTATATATAGTATATATATATACATATATTAATATTTATATATATATTAATATTTATGTGTATATATATATATATTACAACTTAATCAGATTGAATGCGGATTTACCTCATAGAACATGTTTGGTATCAAAAGTGATTTAAGGGATATTTACTCGGTAAACATGAGGGATGAAACCAACAACATGGGTATATCACCTGCATGAATTGGCTTTAATAAGCCATATGAATCCCATCCTGCAATCATATTAAACCTGCCAATGTGGGATCCCAGAATGAATAATTAGATCCAACGGGTATTTGATGTAGGGATTGGTACACTACGCACCGGCCGCCTGGAGATTGGAATAGTCACCCATATTCTTGGAAATGGAGGTGTGCAAAAGGATGGAGGCACTCCTTTTTGCCCTCCATGAAACAAGAGTGGACATGATTTTGTAACCAGTTCGAATTCAGGGACAAACCCAATTTTCAGACAAACCCAAAACATGCGTCCCAGTAAGCCAGTGGCTAAAAGCTCATATATGGGTGAAAATATCCTCTATGGATTCAAGCTATACTTAACTACGGTTTGAGAGATTGATTCACAGTTGTGTCATGATGAGAAATCCCAAATTTCTGATGAAATCCACATGTTCGATTTGACTTTTTTCCTCAGTTTTCATAGGGTTTTCCAATGGCCATGACCGCGGGGCTATTAGGACAGTGGCAATACTGCGCTACTGAAATCACTGGGCAAGTTGAGCGTTTCGACCATGGGCGAGCAGCTGAACATGTCGCAACGTATAATGGGACCGGAGTTACCGGGGTTACCGGAGTGCGGTGGAGGCAGCCCAGGAGTCGTAACGGCTTAGGAACTGGGATTACGGACAAGCCAATAATGGGATAAGCCACCAAATGGGGACTTACTAACTAGGGTTATGACATGTTATGACCCACTTGCCGAGTGGCATGAACCTCCAAGATGATATAAATTGGGAGCCAAGGAACTCCGAATTGCAGCGGAATTCAGTTTTCCAACCACAGGATACCGTACTGTAGTGTTTTGTTCATGGGAAGAGTGCTGGGAAATGTTCACATTTGGTTTGGGGGATTGTATCATTTACAGAATAGAGAATCAGACATTGGAGATGGAAGTGGTTTTTTCATTTGACGCTTGATTGTAGGTATTGTGTCAAAATATATATGGGTAGTGGAGCAATCATGTGCAAGACCGAAGTACTAAAGTAACTAATAGGACTCTCGGTGTTCTCTCGAAGTCTTTGGGACACATTCCAGGGTAAGGTTCAGAAAGTGAATGCGACCGAGGCAAAAACTTGCTGTTCTATGCTTTTCTGCTGTAGTCCCATCACGATATGAATCTATGACACAACTATGTGGGATTCTCTGCAAAATTGAGCTTTATGATGATGATTATTTATTATTACTATTATGACTTTTTTAAAGTTATTTTTATTATTGGTGACATAGTAACTATATTCTCCTCCCCAAATGGCCTGCCTCGCCAGCTTGACAGTTTCCGCAAGCTCCAGGACTGATGCCCAGCCCACAATCCTCGTCGTCCTTGGACGATTCTTTCCGGTATCACTTTGCCTTAAGGGCACGTATCAGGCACGGGGGGCGTGCAGTGGCCCACACTTTCTAGCCGTGTTTGGCCGTGTTCAGCTGGGGTTAGCGTTTTTTCAAAATTGAATAGTACTAGTAGAATATGTATGTAGTATGATAATGATAGGTAATCATACCTAAAATTATAATGTATACTGTATCAAATATATGAAAAATATGTGATGGTAGGTACGCTTGGATTTATGTTCTTGTTGATTAGCATTGATTAACGCCAATTCAGGATTCACAAACCCCCGGTACCCCTGCTTATGAGGCTGTCTCTCAATGGAGCCATGTTCATACCGCTACGCCCCAAACTGTGAATGGAAGACATCCTGCAACAATTGGTAACTACTAGTAGTCGTAACTATGAACCACTGTAGATCATTGGATTATAGTGGGATAAACCATCTAGCAACTGGTGCAGGATTTCTTCCATCCACAGTATGTAATGTAGCTATAGATGATGTTTGTGATATTTCCGCTCGTATCTACCCAAAAACAAAAAAATGCCTAAATCTCGGCAATCTATGCCACCCAAACCCAGTCATGTTTAACAAGAAGTCCATCATTGTTTCCAGCCAGTTCCACAGTCAATAATGTTTAATATAAACATTCAACAACATGCAACAATCATTCAAAAACATTCAATAACAACGTTCAATAACATGCAATAATCATTCAACAACATGTTTGAACAACATGCAACAACGTTAAATATGTGTTTTTCTTGCCATTGTTATTCGTTATTTTTATTGATTATTCTTATAAACATACATGTTGTTTTTTTCCACATGAATTGATGAATGTCATCCGCTTCGACATTGGATCACGAACATGTCCATCAAGCGAAATCCATGAAGCCCCTACAATGTGGTGCCACCCCAGCCATGTTTGTTGGTTTGTAAAGCCGTACCATGAACCCAACACTTCTACTAGTTATAAATCGACTTAGCCAACTGGAAAAAATCATGCTTGAATCCCCATTAATTCATATTAATTCCATATTTTCCATGAGATTTGCTAAAGACCTGGGGCACCGCGGGAGGGTCTCCCATCCCACGCAGGCGTGCCGTGGCAATTCTCCGTGCCACCAGCCGTTGGGTGATGGTCCTGTGTGGGGTGCGACGGCGAGATCACAACATTGCCGTCATCAAGGCGTGGGGTGGGCAACAGTGTGCTATGGATGGTTGGACCAGTCGAACGGTGGAACCGTTTTTGGGTTGGTATGTTTGTTTGAAAACAAACCCCCCAAAAGGAGGAGTGGTGAATAATGATGATTTATCATGATTTATCCAGACTGCGATTTGTCCATGTTTTTTCGATGTTTTTCGTATGAATATCAGGGTTGCTCCAGCCCATTGTAGGTAAGTGATAGCCACAAGGGGGTGAAATTTGTCATCTTACCTGGGGTGTTGGGAATGTGTATAATGTTTAATCCCATGACTTTGGGGGGGTAATGGTCTTCACATGGGGTTTACCATTTATGAAATATCATGAATGAATATGAATAATATTCAGAAGGATCATAGTACAATGCATGATGAATTGTATATTATATAAACACATGACATATGTGTGTATATAATTATATATTATATATAATATAAACATGTATGTATATGTAATTATATATATATATATATAGATATAGAGATACTTCAATTAGTCCTGTCCTGAAACTGTGGTCCCTCAGGCAACGATGGGGCAGCTGGGGGAGTGGGCTCGGGTGAAGTCCGCCATGAAGAAAGCGGTGCGCTCCGTGCGGTCGCATGGCAGCTGAAGGGATGGGAACATCAGCCACAAGGGGGATTGAAGATGGTAATATTAGGGGAAATATTAGTGGAAATATATATATATATATTATGGTAGTATCTGATTGAAAATTGCAATTGTTGATTTGTTGATTCATATGTGTTTTTTTCTGGAAACAAATGTTTAACATGTGGTTTTAGTATACATGTTTTAGTTTTTTTTGATTTTGTTCATGGAAATAACCCAATGACTTGACTCAGGCCGAACTAAGGGAGATGAAGGCCATACCAGAGCATCATGGGATATCAAGTAGCACTATGCTGAGAATTGGTATGTCCTAAAAAATTGGATCATATTCCCAATACATCCCAATACTATGTTTATATATTATTGGAACACTATTGCCATGGAATATCATTGGGTAAGTCCAGCATATGATCTTGCAATGCATTCTGAGTTTGGTGTTGCTTGTATTTTTGAAGCACTTCAACATGCTACATGTACATGTACAACGTGGACGATTCGGCGAGACGTCATACTCATCTGCGGCCAAGCAGCCAAGCGGTGCCGCAGCCTCCTCTGAGGTGGTAGAGATTTCAATTGATTTCTTCCAAGTAGGGAAGATGAATATCTACTACATCTACTGATATCTAGTAAAGGGTTGTGAAATTAGATATACTCCGAGTTGGGATGATTTAAAGTCATGGGTTGGTTAGTGGGATGGTTTATTATTCGGTTTACGGTCTACCACAGTACCGTAGAATCTGCAGAATCTTGAAGAATATTCGTTCTCCGTGATGCTGCGCCAAGTGCCATCAGATTTGATGAGGAAGCTAAGCGATGTCGTTTTGTCGCTTTTATCATGTTGACTCAGGAATATCCAAGAAAATTGTCGGCACTTTTTGGATCGGACCTCAGATGGCTCAGAAATGGATTCACCATAATTTGGCAGAACTGGCCAGTGTCGAGAAAAAAGCAAACTGCTTGGGGCTAGCATGAGCATCAGCATAGGCAAGCACGACTCATATTTTGTGGGGAAGCTTCCGAATAAGAGTGGCAGCAGGTACGATATAGTACGATCCTCTGGACACCTCTGGACCGTTTGTGCTGTGTGCCAACTGGGGTTTTCGAATTGTTCCTTGTATTATTGTGTATTTACACAATGTAGATGATAGATCTTTGATCCTGTCGGTAGATTCCCACTAGTGAATCCCTTCCCCAATATTGAAGAGCCTCCTAGAAAGCCTGGTTTCGTATTGGACCAATTCATTTTAAACTCCACATTGGGTATTTGATAGTAGGGGGGATGCTATAGTGGATGTGATTATCCAATTATCATCCCATTGTAAATGGTTTACAAGCTGGCCGTTACTGATTAAGTATCCTTGTACAGTACAATACGTGTGATTCTCACAAGTGGGGTACCCACACCAGTGTTTTCTCTTGAATATAGCCAATTTTGGACGATTTGTTGAGTCCTTCACTGAAAGCCTCACATAGTATGTCATGCAGATACTGTACTCCAATGTACTATCTATCTATCATAATCTATCTGTCTATCTATCTATCTATCTATCTATCCATCAATCTATCATAATCTATCTATCTATCCATCTATCTATCGGCTATACATATTATTATCCCTATCATGATATACCCTCTGGTTATTTAACAGTTCCCCATGGGAATTCCCACCATTTCTGATGGCTAAATCCTCATGAATCGAGGCCTTGAAGCGAGAGAGGTGCAGGCAGATTGAGAAGGACCGGGGAGACGGAAAAACGCAACGGCAACGGCAACCGGAAATGGCTGGGAAAAAATATGATCCATAAATATCATTAAATATCTATAGAAACCCTATAGATGGATGTTTTTTTTGATGGGAGACATGATTCTACAAATGCTAGGTGAGGGTTTGTTAAAATATAGAATTCAATAGTATATGATAATGGGATACAAATCATCTGTAAATGGGGATAGAATGGGGATAATATGGGATACAACTAACCAATGTAGTCAAACATGGCCATCTGGAAATCTTTGAAAATCCCCGCACTAAATGGAGGTTTTTTCATGGAAAACATCGGTGAATTAGCTTCTTCATGCCGGGCTTGAGGGTAAAATAGCGGTGACTCCTCAAAATGTGATCAACATGGCCTGGGCTTGTCTGAACATGGGGCAGTGGTTTTGTCTGAAACTGATGGTTTTGCCCCATTACAATGACACCCGGATCATTCTGCATGGGTCCGAAGAACTATGCTGAACTCATCTTTTACCGCTTGTCAGCTTGAAAGAGTGCAAGATGCAAGATGTGCGAAGCATCCAATCCACATTTCAGATCCCAGCACCAGGATTGGGAGCGCTTCGAGGATCAGAACTTGGAATTGTTTTATGAACGCTTCAACCGGAGGCGTGAAAACGGGCTTCAACCGTGGTGGATCACCTGGGGAGAGGCGGAGAGGCGGAGCCCAGGATTCTGCAAGGGCGGAGCCGCAGAAGATATGTCCTAGAATAATTCTAGAAGAATTGATGATAGTATGATATATTATGGAAGAATTTATAGTATTATTCTTAGAACTTGCTGGGAGTTATGTGGAACATGGCATGCCATGGCCCATTCAATCTCGTTCAAGATTCAAGTCTCTACATATTACCGTGAGGAGATAGAACAGGCGTATGGTGGCTGCCCGTTTGAGAGAACTGAAGATGTGATACATGTCATGATTCGTGATGGATAATTAATAAATGATTACAAACTCCTGTATAGATATGATATAATATAATATTATACAATATATATATATATATATACATATGTATCATATATATGTACAAATTACATAGAACTATATATCTATATTCTGCACATAGAAACAGTGACAATTATTCCCTCCACTCCCCCACCATCTTTTTTGGAGGATTCCCCCAGCACAAAAAGTATACTGTAGATCCTAAGTCGTGTCCTTTGACAGCGGGTGTGATCCTTGCTGATGGGGCAGACTACCTGCGCTTTTGATCTTGCAAGGCTTCTAAAGCAGAAATTGGAGAAGGCGCATTCGCTTTTGGGGTCGGTGGGGAACTCGAGTTCGCTCAGTAGTCTTGCGACGCATGATTCAGATGTCATGGACTGAATATGAGAGAATCAGAGGGATGCAAGCCGTTTTTTTCACTGTAACTTGGGGACCAAAATGATTGGACCCCGAAATGATTGGATCCCCTAAATATCTCGATCCAAGATAAATGTCCAAATTATAGATAATTATAGAAGATGTGATCGCAGATGTGTGGTCCCATTTGAATGGCCTTTGTTTGTAGCTCTACCTATTCGACCTATGAACTGTGTCCGTGGCCCCATTTGAAGGCGGGAATCTCCGACAAGCGAAAGGTGCCGCCGTAGGATTGGGTGGTTTCATGCGGTCACAGTGGTCACCAACCAGCGATTTCCAGAATAGAATACCTACCCTCTGGTAATCAAACATGGCCATGGAAAATCCACTATATATTTATAGATGATTTTCCCATTAGTACCTCTATTTATAGGGGAATGTCCAATTGCCACGTTTGATTAGCAGAGGGTACCTATTCAAATTCAAACAGAATTGAAGCGCTGGTCTCCCTGCTGCAATGAGACTAGCTCCAAATCCACCAAACCAGTCTGCCGTGGATGTAGTTGGCAGGTACCCCTTGATGAACAAGTACACACAATGTGGCAATAAAGATCAATGGTGTGTACGAATTAGTGTGAAAACATGTGGAAAAACATGGTAATCACACTTATTATTCATATATAATATACGACATGCACAATATGTTGAAATATGTCTAACATGTATGCATATATATATATATATGATAAAACTAAAAAGAAACACATGCTATATCAACATGATCATCATTTACTCCCGTAGATCATTTGTACATTCCGCCCCTTTGGAATCTTTTGGAAGATGCCAGGGCGCCAAACGTGGCATGTACAAGATGTTGAAGGCGCAGGCGGAACCCCCGACCTCCGGATCCCGCGAAGCATGGGTTTTGTTGACCAACGACTAATACATGGGAAAACCAGTAGAAATGGTGGTATAGACACTATATAAAGCAGGACGAACTGTAGTGTTTGGGTTTCAAACAAATAAGTCTATTTGTTTGTTCCCCTCGCTATCAAGGATGATGCCGCTATTGACTTTCGTATTCTTCTGGGTTGAAATACCAACCAGCTGGTAGCATTTGGATGAGCTTTGGAAGGCTTCATAAGGTTGTTTTTTTTTTGAGAAGGGAAGGTTTCTCAAGTGTGTTTTTTTCCAAAAACAGTTCCATACTTGCTTCTTACATTGAATAATCCTTTAGCTATACATGACTGTAAGACCAACCAATTGTTCTCCATTTGAGAGTTTCCCAGTGGCCCAGTTAAAAGAACAATTGCCCCAAAATAGGAAATCAACTTGCCGGTGCATCCCACTTAGGAAGTGAAGTTCAACCCACATCTGCCTATACGAATATTCCATTCATAGTTGGTGTACAATATGGTGATTACCCACTCAAGAACCGGGATACACATCCAAGAAGCCATGCCGAGGGGCAGAGCCTGGCACTCAACTGGAGAGCTTTCCGAATTCCCCCAGCGGTCGGCAGCCCAGTTTTTGCCAGGGTTCGGGGAGGGCAGCGAATCTTTGATTTCACCATGAAAAAACTAGAAATGAAGGAGTTTAAGCAGATTTAACCAATAAATAGTGGATTTGGGTGTGTCTGAAAATGTGATAAACCTCAGTTTATGGTCATTTATTGAAAACATGATGATAGATCCTCAAATTTTGGGGCACTCTATTTTCAGACAAACTTGGATGGGTCCCAAGGACTCTGATGGGCTTAAAAAAGACCCCCAAAGGTAGAGATTTCGCCAGATGAGCTGATGATAAGATTGAATCAACTTGTGTGTTTGAAGTGCTTACATATTCAAATAAGCTAGAATCTAAATCAGAAATTAGAGAATTGTTGAACCCTTGCTGCAGCTGTTTATACCTTGCTGTACCCCCGTTTATCCATGGTTTGTCACGTTTGCGATTGACATTGGCCGCAGTGTCATACCTCAGGAAAGATCCAAGTTGATCTCAAACTTCTACATGTCGCAATTGCGGCATCATGGCTGAAGTCGGTGAAGTCGGTAGGGGGGATGGGATCATGTCCACATAGCTGTCGCCTGGATCATCCATTTTTAGGGAAACGATTGACCCAGTGTGGCTCACCTTGGGTAAAATGAAGATCCTAAATAGTAGTCTACCCTGTAAATCCGCTCCATGACCTGGAAAATCTATCAGAAATAGTTGGATGAATTTCCCAGCTATAAACCCCGGTTGATATCCGTTTATATCCATTTAGTGTCCCAGGTGTTTTCCCATGATTTTCCCACCAAAAAATACAACCAAGGTAAGGTGTTCACCCACATCATCGTCGGTAAATGGTTGAGGGCTGGTGAATGGATATGGCTTGTTTTTCAGCAGATGAAACTGGAAAAGATGTTGATTGTATTTTATTGTGCTATTGTGTTCATGAAAATACTATGAATATTGCCATGGCATCCCACCATATAATATGATATGATATAACAATGTGTATATATATATATATTCCATGATGTCCCCATTTTAAGTTGTAGATTGTAGATGATTTTACAATTACTCCCCCCAAAAAAATACATCTTTGTGGCAATCCCATACGAATGGACCACAGTGACCGGAGGCTTCACCGAAATCTCCCAGGAACAAGGTGAAGACCAGCGGAGACGTCTTGAAGACGGTCCGGATGGTCTCGAACTCGGAACGTCCTTAGTGAGTCCGGGGGAAGGTCACAACATGGAGGTTTCCTAAAATAGGGGTACCCTCAAATCATACATTTATAGATGGATTTTGTTAGTATAAACCATCCATTTTTGGGTACCCCCATTTTAGGAAACCCCCCACATGTTGGAAAATCATGGCTTATTGATATATATTGGAAATGTCGAGTACATAGTAGATGTCCTTAATTTACTGCTCAGAAAAGGGGGGTACTCCAAGATGAGTCAATTTGGCATTTCAACAAATCCAGTCAACTTCTGTCAATTAAAGTCACATTAATTTGTGAGATCCAAGGCATTGATTTGTTTGACCCACGCTAGGTAACTCATGTTTTGATGGTGAATCTGTAAAAACATATTTATAAAAACCTTGAATTTGGCCATTGGTAGTGAAACTCATTGAAACTCCAGATTCATCCCCATGTGTATGAGTTACAGTGAAATCCCTGGTTTAAATTATGGAAAGTCCTGGATACTCCACGGGTTAGATCCCAATCGTTCTGTTGGAAGCAGCATTATTGTGCGGTTACATCCCCATTATTGGTGCTTGAATCCTGGTGTTGCCACTTCACTCCCAATTGTATTTTTGTTTAGTGGCGCAAGTCCCACTTTCAAACTTAGACATCCCCATCAACTATACTTGCAGGAATTCCAAGGTGAAATTCACATGGTGGGATGGATGGCCAGAACCCCTAACCACGGCACATGTATGTATAGGACATATTTACACTATTTTAGAATATTTTAGACTATATTTACCCCATATGTAGATTCTTTGATGTATATCCATAGCCCTGCGACGGGGTGGGCCAAGGTCCTTGCGCGCCATCGCGAACTCAATGGCTTCATGAGCTTCTTTGGGGGCTCAGTAGCTGCGCAGGTGCGGATCGTATCAGATGGTGGCGTGGGGTCAAGTCCTTTGGGAGGTGATAGTTTGGGGTTTTTTAAATCTTATAGCATCCAAACTGGGGTAGTGTTTGGTAATTTTTCTGCTATGAATTTATTGGACATTTGTCATGTCTGGTTAGTTTGGTATGTAACTTCTGGATAGGTCCCAAAATGAAGGTGAATGGGTTGGGGGAACTAAGGTAAAGACTTCTGAGCCATTGCGCACAAACGGATCTCCGTGTTGGTCGGTTTTGCAAGGGCGCTTTCAACAAGCCTGCTTTCCCAAGTGCCACTCCTCCCGCCCTACAAACAAGAACAACATGCGTGGAAAACAGTGCATTTTCATGCATTTTCTGAGATGCAATTGTCATCCTCTAGATATCTGAATTAAATATTGTAGGATGAGGAAGAACATCAAGAGTGCTCTCTTTCTTGCTTTCATGTGCCTCAACACATCAAGCATGGCTTCGCCATGCGCTCCTTGTTTGGCAAAAACAATTCCAGGGTGCTGCAACTCCTGATTCGCTGCCTCCCACTGACGGCCATTGGGTGCATGGCGCCCAAAAAGGAAAGGAAAGATAAGGGGAAAGGCAAGGGAATACTGTCGGAATACTGCTTCTGTTTCCATCTTCAAAACGAAGTTATCAGGTCACTATTTTTTTTTTGCGTAGAGTCAAGTGGAAGCAGCAGCCATTGAGCAGCGTGCGATCGAGCCGTGTATCAGGATCACAAGCGCGCCTTGATGATGTGATTTTGTCTGTCTTAGAATGCGGGATACGCCAGTGGCAAGGCCTAATATGCTGGGGTGGGCCAAAGGGTTTGGGAGCCGCGTCCGCAGAGAGGGGCATCGAAGTGGCCATCTTATCAGAAGATTCTGAGAGGAAAAGGGGTTCGCCGAGATCATCGAAGAAGCAGCTGCAAAGCATCATTGGAACCTCGATCTCACACCCTGAGCAGCTGGCTTCTGAGCTCCAGGTTTTGGGGACATTGAAACAGCGGGGAGAAGCAAAATGGAGGAATCAGAGGCTTCAGATTGACCACACAGAGCAACTAATTGCTGACAAAGATGGGCGCTGAATTTTGAAAGTATGAATCGAACATGACAAAATCATACAAAATCATTTCGCCGCAGAGATGCACACAATTAGAATCAATTAGACCCATTGCTTACCTACAACAACCAATTTTTGAAATAGTTGCATAAACTTGAAACATGAAAATAAATGATTATTATCTTAGATGTATGCATACATGATACATATTTAGAGTATATATCGTTGTAAAAAGACACGTGCTGCGTTTTTTGTTTTGGTTAAAGTGAATTTGTTTTCATAGACTTTCCACTGATGTGAAAGCAGATTTGTGAAAGTGGATTCCCCAAACCCATTCAAATTATTGTAGTTCACCAGCCTGAAGCTATGTCATTTTTCGGGCTGGTTTCAGCACATTCTCCACATGGCAAACTACACAGTCATGCCGATACCTCCATTTTGGATTAGTCTAAACATGTGGATTCGCCCAATGCCCATGGTAGTCAGCACTATGTCCCCATTTCAACTGGCAAATTTGAATACGTTTGATGCACTTCCCACAAAAATGCCACTTTTTGGGGGGCCATTCCCGATGTTGAAACAAACCCAGATGGAGGTTTCCTAAGTCATAGGGGTACAGTACCTCCAAAAATCATCCATTTTAGAGATTTTCCCTAACAAAAACCATCCAGCTATTTGGGGTACCCCCAGCCATTAGGGAAACCGATGGCGTTGGACGTTTCCCACATCGCTTCAGGAGTCCTTCGCTCCAGTCATCGAAGAGACGTGGTGGTCGATCTCGGAGGTTCACCGGATTTGTTTAACAGGTTTTTGCCCGTGTTAAATGGCAAAAACCATTGGTCTTTTGTTTCTTGGAGGGTAACATATTGATATCATTATATCTATCTATCTATCTATCTATCTATCTATCTATCTATCTATCTATCTATCTATCTATCTATCTATCTATCTATCTATCTATCTATCTATCTA
>BGPT01000530.1:92031-202031 GCA_003297045.1 Symbiodinium sp. clade C Y103 | reverse complement strand
GCTTAAGGAACTATGTTTACAGGACATTACAGGACATTGAGGACCTGCTTGCTTTTTTTGTGCAGCTGCAAACTCCCATCGTGTCTGCAGGATTTGCCCCGCAACACCATGTTCTTGAAACCACAGATGGACTGCTTGTTGACAGGGTGTGGGGCAGAGGTAGCGAGACCGGTAGTGAAAACAAGACAACTATTTTGTGATGGCCAGGTTGCAGTGTCCAACCCTGTTTTAGTGAGATTTTGTTCATATCCAATGTTGGGTCCAGAGCTGTGCATATATGAGGTACGGTCAAAACTCTGGTAGACCCTGATCTTTGCAATTGATTGTAATTGCTGTGTATAGTGCCCATCTGAAGCAGCCTTACGCAATGTTGCGTAGACGCCAGAGAAGAAATTAGGGATGCTCCTAGAGCGATACCCGCGATACCCATTTGTTCACCACACATAGACCCGTTTCTCCTTTCCTTTCCTTTTCCTTTCCTTAGAGGTGTTCCTCTATCTTGATATGAAGAACAAAACAATGTGTAGCGATAGGCACTCCCAAAAGAAAGCAACACCTTTTTTAAACATCTGTTTTGAAGCTTTAGGCGAAGACAATATCAATAATGGATTTTGACGGCGGCTCATGTGATTTGGACTGATGCCACGAAGCACCTGTTTCTGAGTCCTTGCCACTTGGCTGCAGGACTATACAGCTACTGTCGCTGAAGGGGATGATGCACTGGACCGAAACGCCGATTTGAGGGATTTCAGTGGCGAACCTCACCCAAGATGATGGTTGGTAAGGACAACCTGCCCAAAATCAGCTTATTTCAGGTTGGTGTAGACAGGAACAAATCATGGCTTATGGTTTGGCGGCTTGATTATCAAAAGCATGGTGGAACCCCTTAGTTTGGTTCGTTCACCCAAAGTAAGGGTTATATTGGAATGCACCACATGACATCCACTGAGAATACCCAGGATGGCACAAAACGATAAGTTGATTGCCACCACTATGTGGCTATGTTTTTGGTTTGCCAGTCTTGAGTCTGAGCGATTCTGATGGAGGAGTGATTAATATGCTGCTGAATGCAAAGCCTCAAGCTGGTATTTAAGCTTCGCAATTCTTCGTGATTTTGTTTACAGACCTCACTTTCCGCTGAATATTGGTTTGATTGCGACTTGCCATCAGCTACCTCCAACATGCAGGTTTCCTTAAATGGGGGTACCCCAAGAGCTGGATGGTTAATGGAAAATCCCAAAGAAGAATGGATGATAACTTACCCCCGTAACTCCAGAAGCCTCCAGATTAGCATCATTTTATCATCAAATCACGTTCTAATTATTTACTAATGATAGTACTAATCAATGAAATTCGCTCAATTTCAATACTCTCCAGCGTTGAGAACAGTGGCCCCAAAACATTGGACCAATATCTACCGCGTCCACGTAGCAGGATTTGGCGATGCTACGGCTCGTGCAGAGGCGAGTTTGCGTGGAGCTCCGAATGGGGTGCTGGGAGATTTTTTCAGCCATTCACCATGAAATCTGGGAATCTGGAAATCAAAGCACACATTATATCATTGGATTGGTTGGAGGGAAAATCTACAGGAAACCATGGATTTTCCCATGAAATATAGCGGTTTCCTGTAAGTTTTCCCATTAACCAACCCACGATCCAAGGAAAGAGAAACACATGAGAGTTGCATGAGAGTGCTGTGGTAGTCAATGAATGTATTACATGGCATGACATTATAGATCTTCTGACCCGGATTAAGATGCCCAGATCCCAAACGCAAATTGCCGCAACAGCCCAGCATTCAATTCAAGAGTCCAATGTTTTCAAGACTTGAACTAGAGCTTCGAACAAGCTTACCGGACATGTATATAGTTGCTATAGTGAATGGTGGTTTGAGTAAAGTGTTCCCCTCTGACAGACAATCTGAAAACATCCAGCATTTACAGATGTCTTTCCCATTGAAGACAATTATTTTTCTCATTAATGTTTGATTACCAGAAGGATCCAGAAGGTTACCCATAGAACTAATGTGGTAAACCCAATGCCATAGACAACCCCCAATGTCACCATTTTTATGGGCGGTACACATTTCCTCCAAAATTGGAGGTGTATGGCATTGGGTGATTCCCACATGATCTCCATTGTTTGGTTACATTATATCCATTATTGTTGGATATATACCAATTATTAACCACTATGAACCACTATTCACCTATCATATTAACCGTTTTATGGAGGTTTATGGGGTTTAGACCCATCATCTCCTCTGGTCGCTACAGATCCTGCTGGAAGCATCTCTACAAAGACAAAGAGGCCGCGGAAGCTGCGGCCAAGGAAGCGTCCAGACAGTCCAGTCCTAAAGGCGACCGGGCCCAATGGTTGGGATGGGGTGGATGGGCCAGCTGTTTTCAGCCACTTAAATGGCCGGTGAGATAGATGTATATAGAATTATATAGATATATGATATATGATATAGAATATATAGATGTATCGTGATATATAATGATTACTTTGAAAGAATTACATGTGTATATATATATATATATTGAAATATGTCTCATACTATATGAATATGATAGCTGCATATGTTACTCAATTCATCCTGTAACAACGCACCAGTCCGTACTTTTCATACCTCCTTTAGCATCAGGAGGCGCTAGTCCTTCGAACTCTCGACGACTTCAGAGGCGCAACAGTTGAACAATCTGAATGGAATCTGGGTGTGTCAAAAAATGTCGAATACTCCCAAAATCCCCCAAAATGATCTAGGGAAGATGATGACAAATAATGGAGTAGCCTTTTCAGGACCCATGTTCAGCCCAAAATGTGTTTTCTTTTGACAGCTTATGGCAACTAGTCCTGATGGTTGGAAGCCAAGGAATGGGGAGCCAAGGAGCACGAGTTTCCAATAAGATGAGGAACTCATGAGTTTCTAAACATGAGCTGAACTGGACAACTGTGATAGAACATTTTCGAGAATTTACTTGGAACCAGTTTGTTTGTGATAGGTCGGTCCAAGACAAAATTTTAAATCCCAAAGATTGTTTCTTGTTACTGCAAGGGAAGCCCTCCTTTTACTTGTTCAGACATCTCGTTGAATGCAGGTATTTCGACAGCACTTGACAAGTTCATACAAGTTTGATGTTTGTTATGCAAAGCTTGTGTCAAGCATGTCCGCCATTGAAAACAATTTCATATACTTTTATAGATATAGAGTATATTTAATCCATTTAAATCCATTTAAATCCATTTAAATCCATTTAAATCCATTTTCTATGAGTTTTGGTTCGAGAATCACCACCGTGCCCTGGATTCATCTCCCAAAGATCTGGAGCCAGGTTTCTGACCACAGATAGCTTGGCGTCCGAGGAGGCGAGGATGGAGCGAAATGGAGCGAATCTGGGAGATGGGTGGGATACCCTCGAAACTAAGATAGCTGAAAGCTATGGAAAATGGTCCATTCAGAAATGATATTTGCCTATATGGTGTTGTTTTTCTCCCATAGTTCTGTTAGCTTACTGGAGGGTAGATTTATATTCATGGCTTTCTTTTTCTGGCTGTTGGGGTAGAAGACCCTTTAGGTTTCCATCAACCAGAAAGTTTCGAAGGCGAACAAACCGCCGGGTCATCCCGATTTTTGCTGGGAATTATTTGTAGATGTTTCGCTGTGATTTTTTGGTATATTATATGTAGTACTTTTTTGTTGATTCCCTAGTATTATTATTACTACCATTTTTCAATATAATTCATATGATTATTCCCTATCATTGTTACTATTATTTTTTGCTGGTACTGGTACATTCCCTAATTATTAATAGATATCAATAGTACTAGTACAGGCAAACACCCTGTGTCGTTTTTTCAGGAATGCCAGAATGACCCATAATTTGCAGACATTTACAGTGCTTTGAGAGTGCCTCGGGCAAGACAAGGTGTTTGGCCGTAATAGTACTAATAAGCAACTATGTGGGATTATGATTATTCCATATTATTCCTATTCAATAGTTATGAAATACTATTATATATTGAATAGGGATAATCATAATATGATATTGGATAATCATAATATAAATTACCATATGATACAGATTATATACCTATTATCATCGTTTCTATCTGTAATTCGCCAGGCAGCTCCGCCGAACCTGGAGGACAGAACAACCTGGTTTCCTGTCTATGAAATATTACAACATAATTTTCAACCATGTGTATATACATGTATATACCTATACTTATGTATTTCAGAATAGATGTAAAGTATATGTGTACGGTGTGTATAGTTATACATACCCTATGGATCCCAAGTACCGTCTGTCTGAGGTGATTGGAACTTAAAATTCGATTATGAGAGACCGTTTGGGCCCAATACCATTATGAACAACTTTGGGAAAATCCACCAGAATCCATCCAATCAGCAGCAGGAATTGGAGCATCAATGACCCTTGTTGGTCAGCGATGGGGGATGATGGGCCCAAATCAGGCCATCACTTTTCATGAGCGTCTTTGTGGTGGAACATCTATGAACATCTCAAATACCTTTGTTGCCCACAAGAAAAAAAAATCACACCAGGAACGTATAGCATCCAGGAGTAGCCATGCAGCAGCACAGCATTGTTTGCCGCACCCAATCAAATCTTGTAGAGACTTTCGGCAATTCAGTTCTGAGGATTGATATCCTCACAACATCCTTCCGTTTTTTTCGCTGAGCCGGGCCTTGGGAGGACGTTTTTGCGGCATTCACGCCGCGGCTGCGTGCCATTCACGAAGAACAGCTTCTGGAGTGACCTCTCAGGGTGGGGCCGCACCATGAAGATATCATATATGTATTTATCATGAGTTATATTTAATATGGTGTGCATTGCATAAAATTGCATATAATCCTAATTGAAGAATCATATATTGTATTAATTATAGCACTTATATAACTGAAGATTGTACAGTAAAGCCTGTCTTATGTTCAACCCTCAGCAAAATGCTTTCGATTGGCAATTCGGAAAGCCAGCAACCAGATTGCTGGCCATTCGGACTGGTGAGCGGACTGTCTCCTGAGAGGATTCTTCCCAGGGCTCCATGGTTGGAGCGCGGTGCAGGCATTAACCTATGGGTCACAACTTTGAATACACCACAAAAGCCCAAAACGTGGTAATCCTCGGAGACTGATAGGTCCTGGTAGGTAAAGGGTAAGTTTTGTACATCATCAATATGATATACAGTACATGAATGTACATGATTTTGTGGTTTATTTTGATTACAGGATACATGAAGACTTCAGGAATACACTGTCCTGCTCAAGGTGATCATTTCGTTGCGCCCCGCAGGTACCGGATTCAGCATCCGCGTCCAAGTACCAGTGAGCGGGAATCCATCATGCCCAATATTCTTTGAATTTGGGGGTTTCGTAACTCATGGGGGACCCGCAAAATTTAGCGTCCTTAAGTCGAACTGATCATTTAAATTGGGAGGAAAACGATGGCGAGTAGGTGCTACCCCAAGTTCAAGAAACACCCGAATGCAGAAACAAATACGGGAGGCGATTGGTCTCATCCACGCTCCCAAGTTAGAGACATCCTCGGACCTGTTTGCCAGGCATGGATTTGTCCAAAAAGGCAGACGTTGGTGGTACTGCAGATACCAGTCCTTTCCTGACAGAAGACGAGAAAGACACATGGCAGTGGACCCATTTGTAGACCGTTATTCTTGATGTATTTAGATTTCCAAAAACCAGGCAACATTTGGATATTTTACACCTAATCCATAGATGATATCAGTAGTTGATTGTAATGATGATTTGTAGGTCTTCAGTAATTGGTTAAACTATCCCCAAGGATGCCCTGACAGTTTGTTTCTTTTTAACATGCATGTGTTTTCCCCATTCTTCAGTTTCTAATCTCCATATGATGTTTACTCGTGCTCAGTGACGCCGCTTGGGTGTCATTGGACGCCGGCCAAGCCCTGGCAGTTGGTGTGTAACGAGATCTTCCAAAGTGAAAAACTCGCAGGTCCCAAAACTGGTTTTTGGTTTCACTCACATGAGGGACTCTTGAAATTGGCGACTCACTCTAGGTCATACAAAATTTGTTTTTTTCGGAATGGAGAAGCGATGGTTTTGGGGCACCCAAAGTCTGAGAAACAGCCATGAAATTCATTCTCCCATATTTTCTTGGCTACAAAAAACCTGCAGGTGGATGATTATCATGCCACGTGATATTGTTGGGGAGTGAAACCAATCACCAGAGAACGGCCGGCTGGGTGAAATCCAATTAGGCCTATGATTCAGTGATAGGTGATGAGTGCCAAACAGCTGGTTCTCGCTGTTTGGCACTCACGTTCAGCAGTCGATTTGTTGGAAAAAAAGAGGCAGTTGCGCTGTGGGCTGATGGAAGCAACACGCCTCTCATCAGAAGTTGGCGGCTAGAGTGAACAGTTTTTGAATACACTAGATGTTTGATGATGTTTGATAGGTGAATTTACTATGGGTTGTCAAAATCCCCAAATAAATATCAATGAACTATTGTATATAGCTACAGTAGGAGTCCCTGATTAGCCATGTATAAATTATATATATATATATATATATGGTATTTTCATGGATATATACCTCGCGGGTCTACGGTAGCTACTGCCACTTCAAGAATGCCTTCATGGTTGACAGGCCTGGGATTCGACCGCAGATTTGCATCGACCTGTGCGCTCGATTTTGGAGGGCTCCAGTGCCTCGCGTCGAAGGGGGAACAACATTTAGAGAGATAGAATGTTAAAGGGTGGCAAAGTGTAATAATTAATGTAATACATGATGTACTAATTTGATACTATATATGTATGTATATATATATATATAATATTGTGATTATCATGTGCCCAACAAAAACGGAACATGTTTACCGTATAATTTTCATGTCTCCACATGTGTAAGAATTTTGTTTCAGTGGTTGTTGGAGGTGATTTTTTTTTCCAAAAAACATAGCAAAGCTTGGTGATTTGGGGCATCTCCAAGGCCCGGTACTGGAGGTACAACGGGCTGTTGTTGATTCCCTAGCTGATTTCCAACGCTGGTGGAATCCAGGTACATCCTCCGTTTCGTGTCAGCCTGGGTGCAGAAATGGTTCGGCCTCAACACTGATGCCGGAGTGCCTAGGGGAAGGTGTGTTTTGCTCCCGGTTTTCATCCATCAACAGTGGTGGATTTACTGTAACCGTTCGAAAAACATCTTCAACCAACCCATGTTAGAAAGAAAAGGAGGAAACTGGACTCTGCACTTCTACGTAGTTCTTTGGTTCTATGATGTTCTTCTGTTCTGGTTTTCACTTCAGTATTTATGCAAAGAAAGGGTCATTTGATACTGAGGGATGGCACCAACCCATGTCCTCAAGGGATTTTCACGCGGGGTCTGGCCACTGGTCCGTTGATGTGGTGGAGAGGTCTGTTTCGCGAGAATATCCCTGCATGTTTGTTGATTACTAAACTTCAATGTGTGTAGCTTTGAGAACACAATGTGTTTTGGCAATTGCATATTGCAAATCCATTGAGCAACTCTATATTTGTGTTGCTTGAAGCCCGTAATGTATTCCCACTAATGCCCTAAAAAAAAACTTTCATCCCAAAACCCCATGTTCAGATCATTAAGATCTATGAAGACCTTGATGTTTGTACCTATCAACTTCTTCTTTATGACTAACAGTTCGCCATGGAATAGCTGGCTAATTTTGGATGATTTTCCCAGCTAGAAACCTCCATTTAGTTCGGGGATTTTCCATGGCTATGTTAGTCATACCCCCCTGAATGACATCCGTAAGTTTGGTGCTGCTCACGCCGGTGCCGAGCTCCCCTCCTTGGTGGACGAGTATGGCGCGCGACTGGTAGATGAGTTGGACTTCACTTTGGAGGTGCTGTGCTGGGAGACCACCCCAGTAGTGCTATTTTCATGGTGAAAATGATGGAAAAAAACATGTATTTATGGGGAAAAATCGTGAAAAATCCATGGGAAAATGATGTGTGAAGATATGTTAAGTGTCCAAGTTGTTTGGTTGTTTTCCTGGGTTTTCCCCTGATTGTTTTTAGACGAAGCCCAAAACAGATCCAGTTTGGACTTATGGAAGTTGGACGGATTTAAATTGATTTAAGTGATTGTTATTTAAGATGAAGAGAACAAAATGGATTTAAGCCTGACCCCTCAAGAAGTGTTGGCTTTTGATGAGAGTTCAATCGCTTTGAAACCAACGGTGGGTTTCACCTTCCGAAAGCGAACAATTTTAAGGGTGGAGAGTTTAGCCAAACGATTGTGGATTTGAGCCTCGAAACATAGGAGTTTCATTTATTTATCCATACAAATGTGGATTTGAATCTTCAAACAATTCTGTCTGAAATTTGAGTAAACATCAAAGAAAATGGGATTTGAATGGATTTGAAGAATCAACAGATGATAGATTTTAAGGGATTCCAACCTTCAAAATATTTTTCGAGCCATTCATTGGTGACTCATGGCCTTATGTGCTCCCTGGATCCCTGAAGTTGAATTAGCCCAGCCAATGATGAAAAGAGTGGAGGAATTCGCAAAGAAACCCATGCAACGGTTAGGGTTTAGCTACGAAAACTCTAATTGTTCTATATGTGTTTGGTTGCTAAGTCCTCCATTTTAAGTGCCTCGAAATGATTTACCTCAATTTTGGGATGGTTTTTGCCCACTGTGGGTCGCGGGACCCGATATTTGATAGTCTAAGTTTTGACTTGTTGATCGTCAATTCGTCAAAAATTCCAATGTTTGAAGATAAAAAACCCTTATACCTTATATCTCATCCTTCTTTCCGGTTTATGTTGAAATCTTTGAAAACATCAATATCCCCAATTTTCAAGGATTCGAGCTTTCCCCAACTTTCAACATATCCCCAATTGATATCCCCAAAAATTCAGGGGAACAAAAACACCTCGAAACCTCCGCAGTTTCTGTTGGGTTCAACCCATTGCCACCGAAGGCGCAGAGAGCTGAGAGTTTCTGTCGCGCCGCTGACAAGTTGGTCCCCGACGGTGCGGTGACGGCCGCGCGGCCGGCGCGGGACCCAAGGGGGGGAAGCCGGTCCGAAGTTGGGAGTGTTTGGAGAAGATCACAGGGTTATATATGAGAACTCCTTAAGTGATATGATTATAGTATACGATATGTGTATATTGTGATATAGCATGTTATGGGACATTGGATTTTTCTTTTTTCGGATATATTGGCGAAATATGGCAATAAATGGTGGACTTATGTCAATATTTACTGTACCAACAACAATAGAAACACTTTGTGAAGGGTATGAGCGCGAAGAGAGCGTGTGGTTTACCATCAAAAATCGGATAAAACCACAATGAAAACATGGGTAAGCTTTGGTGAAGAGTAGTAAAATACTATCTTTTTTGGCCATAAACGGAATGTATAAACCTACAATGACGGAGGTATTGACCAAACCAGCTCAAGCACAGATGTAAAATGAGAAGGTGATGACTAGGGGATGAGTTGCATTAGATGGTTTTTAAGAGATGCAGTGAATATGGCAGCCGACATGGTGGACTAAGTTAGCTGATATCAAAAAGCAAGTTGAAGATTTAGCTATCAGAGCCGAAACCAGCGCGAAGTGGTTTTGGGATTTTGACCAACACTTGGAGAGTACCCAGAGGAGGTCACCAAAACATTCCAATGGGACTTGGGACATACACGACATACATCTATGGGTATGGTCCAAAACCCATCATGCCATATTTGGGGTGTAATAACAGTTTAAGATAGTTTAAGAACATCCATTTTTATCCCAGCTATTTGGGGGTGAACAGCAGGGTACCAGGGTCTCAGGTCAGCGGTGGCTGGTCCACGAAAAATTGACTGCCTTAAGGTCCTTGAGCTGACGACCAGCTCAGTTCTGGTTTGGGGCTCTCAGTTGAGATCCAGGTGGAGGGTTTTCAACACCAACCAGAGATTTGTTGGTTTGCCTAAGGGTTTCTACATGTATCTACTCATATTAGATCCCAGACGTGGGGTATGTCATCGTATTTCTCTAGCTTTGTTGCTCAATTCCTCTAGATTTGTTGTTTAGTAATGTTTGATTAGATTACCATGAATATCCTGCATCATTTTGTCATATTCTGCATGTTATATGTCTTGCGCGGGTTGTTGTTTGCATCACTGCTTATATCACCTCATTGTTGCTGGTTGCCAAGCTTAAATCGACCAATTCGCAGGGATCTAAAACAGGTTCCGAAGTTATTACCCTTGGGTTATGACTAACATAGCCATGGAAAATCCCCTAGAAAAAGAGGTTTCTAGCTGGGAAAATCATCCCAAATTAGCCATGTTCCATGGCTATGTTAAATAACCTTAATATATAAGATTATGAGGGGATTGAACACAGTTGTGAACCAGTGAACAAACTTCATGGCCGCCTCAGGTCACCGAGTGGGTGTGCGGGGAGCGCTTGGAATTGACAGCGGCACGAGACCTTGAAGAGGCATGGAAATGGTTGATTCATTCGGGTTTGTCTGAAAAATGGTGTATACCCCCAACTATAGCTATTTCATAGGGAAAATGATGATTAACAGATGGATTGAGGGATACCCTGTTTTCAGACAAACCCATTCTTGGGCACTGCTCATTGGTGATCCCTGGATGGTAAGTCCCTCAGTCCACTGTCCACCGCCGTGAGGCACAACGGCTGCAAGCTGTGGCCATGACCAGTTATTTGGTCCGAGAGCCAAGCGTGGCTTGGGACTCCGTGGTGAACATCTGGCTGGTTTGGATAGAACGCTGACTTCGTTTATACTAGTAACAAAGAAAATCTATGATTGTGACTATAACCGGTGCTTTCAAATCATGTTTAAATCAGTTTTAAATCTATGTTTTATGGTCCATCCTTCCTGGGATGACGATGCACTTTGTGGATCTTTGTGGTTCTTAAAAGCTAACTCGAGCACGTTACAACCACAGATACGGGCAGTGCTGAGAGGAATGCTGCCCCATGCCGAGGCCATGCTTCTGGAGACTGGATCTCTCCATGCAGTTGGGGGTGCCTGGTAATCCCGTGCACAGGTCCCACCCAGCCTAAATTCCTAAGCGTCCAAAACCTCCCTACTTAGATATTGCCAGCATTAGCGCCAAGTGGTAAATGCATTGTAACCGCTTATAACTGGGATATATTGTGATAAACCCCAGTTCTCCCGAGTTTCTAACACTTTAGCTGAGTGAAAATGTAGCGTTTTGGAGGTTTTGGAGGTAACTGGCCCATGTTTGGTACAGATCCACCGTTGATTTTGCTGGTTCCGCCCCCAACCAGTTGGATGATATTACCACAGGGATCCACAGGGTAGTTGTACCATCGATGGAGGACTTGCGGCATGAATGGGTCGGCTCATCTATGCCCGTTATTGATGGTTTACAGCATTTCTTTTGTTGTTTTTACCCTCTGGTAGTTAAACGTTGCTATTGAAAATGACCATAGAAATAGTGGATTTCCCCATTGAAACATGGTGATTTCCCATAGTTATGTAAACATTTACCAGAGGGTAATTGTCAAAAAAAAGAAAGAGACGGTTTTGCTTGTTGTCTACACTCCCTTTCCATGGTAAGGATCCGCACTGGGGAAACCTTCTGCGGCGAGAGGATGGGCCCTCGGGGGGATGGGATGGACTTGGACCAAGAGAAATTGTGAGATTTCATGGGATATGGGGGGTTCCATAAATGGGGCGGGCATACCCAAAAATGATGGTTTGTAAATGTTTATAATGGAAAATCGCATTGAAAATGGAGGATTGGGGGTACCCCCATTTTAGGAAACCTCCCATATAACCAACATTGACCAACAATAAGGAGGAGGTTAGGAATGGGATTACTTACTGTACCATGCCAGTTTTGGGGATTGGAAGACAATTCTTTCTTCTCTATATGTGGGAATTATGTGGGCAATATGATCAGCGACCTCACAAGGATCTCACCGTAAATGCTGGTGACTTTCCCGATGACTGGATCGAAAAGCCTATGGTTTTGGTGACCAAAGTGAATCAACACCAAATGCTTGAATCCTGAGTTTGGGGTTTCAACGGTTGAACAGGGACCCAGATGCTGGCCATGGATAGGGCCTGAGGCGAAGTGGAGGTTTTATGGCCGGGGATGATGTGATGATTTCATATGTTTTGTGCATGGAGTTGCCGCTCAAAAAGCTGAAGGATCCCGGCGATCCGCGATTCCAAGTCAACTGAAGATGAAAAGAGGGATCTTGGGTTGGTACCCTTCAACACACATCATTGATGCAAGACTGCACATGAGAAATGTGCACCTGATCAACCATTTGAAACGTGAGGACAGTGTCTTCACCACCAATTTCTTGTACCACTAGGACATGATGGTTGATGAAATGTGCCAATATACAGCACACTACAGCCATAACATGGAGTATCCCCATTTTTTCCGCAAATCCAAATCCATTGTTCATGGGTTATGATTATATGATACTATTGTCATTAATCCCCATGTCTGATGCTTGAATCCCCTACCTTGATGATGATGATGATGAATCCCCATGAATCGGTCAATATAAGAAATTTTACACACCACAGAACTGGCCCATGGGCTGCGCGGTGGGGTCGGAACAAGCACCCATGGCGAGTGTTGAGCAGCTATTGCCCAAGAGAGGTGCGCAGTGCTGGGAATTGAAAGGGGGTAAGTGTATAATCCCGCCCAAAATAGATAGATTCAGTACTACATCAAGTTTTTTTGGATTTTAGGGAGATATTGAATGTTAGGTGGAAGGGACATGAAGGGACTATCTACCCTCAGTTGACCCATAAAAATTGCTAAAAGTAAATAAAAGTATATATATATATATACGTCTGAATTATATGGTGTACAAACACTTGTTGATGGATAACTTGAGTTCTAGGTTATATTTTTTCCAAATGAATTACATTGCATTGATGATTCATGGTTTGCATAATAACGATGGAGATACTTGCCAGATTGTGTGTTTGGCACTCTCTTGGTGCTACAGCACAGTCTGTCGAGCTCCATCTTGGGTTCCAGAAGGATAATTGCAGCCTACTTTCGAAGGTTCCCAGTCATAAGTTGGTTTATCACAGCATTCTTAAAATGGTAAAAAATCATCTATAAAAATGGCAATCGGCCATTTTCCCTATAGCTATACAGATTACCAGAGGGGAACCCTCCCCCCTTTCTGGCCGGGCCCTTTGAGCCTCAGGGCTCCGCGTGGGTCTCTTTGGAAGCACCCAGTTCTATGGCGCAGATTCCCAGGACTTTTGTCAGGCGTGGGGCCGTGGCGTTGGGGAGCGTTCAGCATCAGGGAACAAGTTCTTGGAAGATGGTGACAGAATGCAAAATTGGATTGTTGAAGCAACTCAAAAAAAATACGGTACAAAGAACAAAACAAGGTAGTACTAACATGTACTAACTACAATTAATAATTTCAATTAATAACACACGACAAATATGAAAACTCCATAAAGGGTGCGGAGGGGGAAGTGACTGATACGACCTACCCATGCGTAGTCAGCTTAGCTTAGCTTACGTTCATCTGGATCCGTGGCTTGCGATGGTTTTCCCCACTCCCAAACTCAAGCGGTCTGGATCACTGAAGGTATTTTTTGGTGGATTTTGTTTGGGCCTGTGGTAATCGATCATGGCAGTAGATAAATCTATTCGCTTTGATAGAAAGTCATCTACAAGTCGAGAAATTTCCCTGGCCAGGTTGTGTCGCTAAAGGGAATGACCCTCGACTATTGTCATTGGTTGCCTGTGATGGTTGTTTGTGTTTCAAATGTGGCCTTGGACATATAATATCAAGATTTATGGCTGTGGATTAAGACCTTTGCACTCGGTTTCTTACATCATAGCTGTCATGGATGCTCATCCCCCAGATATTGCCAGGTTGGGCAAGCTGCATCCCTTAAGAGCTGATGGTGTCATATTTGGAATGATGATGGAAAATGACTCATATTTGTGCGACGGCTTCAGAACCCCCGCCCAAAATGCTATTCAGTTTACAGCTTTTGAAGTTTCATGAACTTTGAATAAATATTATTAAATATCACTATATTATATCGGAAAACTAGGAATTATATGGATTCATGAAGTTATGAATTTATGACAAGTATTTGAACTGTTGGATTTACATGGATTTACATTGTTTATGTATTGTATGGTATTGTATGGGGATGTTTGGGGGGGTATGGCCCGTTCTAGCCATGGATCACGTTTGAAAATCACGGACCTCGAGAGGCGCTGGGCACAAAGTTGGCCCAGCACTGTGGCCGGGAGGTGGAGAGTAGGGAGGGTGGAGTTTTTGGCGGGAACCTGGTGGTGAAGAGTTGTTAATGGTTCTTACTCATGGTTAAAAAGGTTAGTAATGTTGTTATCTTCTTAGTAAGCCCTTGGTGAATTGAATGAATTGCTAGATTCCCATCAACAACCTCCGACCCGAGAAAAAAAACAAAGCGAAAAAAAACACATGATAGATGAATATTAGACAACAACACTCACATAATACATGTTGTATAAAAAGTACTTTCCCCATTTACACGTAGATGGCCTCACTTCTGCGCCAGTCACAAAGGTGGTCCTGCTGACCGGCGCCAATGCGGTGGTGCATGAAGTGGTGGCCAGAAGTTTCTGGGAGGTGCCGCATCACATGGCCCGGGGATGGCTGGCTTAAAATCGACGCAGAGAGTGGATGAAGATCCAGAACTACCAGGTAACTACCAGCTTTTTGGGGGTGAACAGAGGGGTGCTGGGGTTTTTAAAAATCGAGTTCTTGGGTGCTTTGGCCGTGAAAAAAGTGAATTTGCTGGCATGATTTTCGTTGGTTATTTTTGCGTTGTATAGATATACAGACCAAATCCAATCTTGTGAACAGCAAAGCTACATTGTGGTTTGTTTCTTTGCATGTTTCCTTGGCAATTTCCAGGGTACACAAACTCGAATCAAGCTATACTCCTTCTCGTATCTCCATCAGGATGGTTTTTCTCTTGGCGGTTTGAAGGTGTTTTAAAACAAATGGTTCCTTCAAACTAACTGAGCTTAGATGTGCCAGAATTAGCCAAGTGTTTAGTAACGGTTAGCAAGTGGGGTAAACAAACGAAAACAGGGGTTACAACCCCGTTACGAGCCTCGCGAGTTGCACAGGCCATGAATCGCGAGGCGGAGGTGTTCCACTTGGCTCCCAGGTGGTTGCCGGGATTTTTCGTGGCACCATGGATGGAAGTTACCATGGATTTGTTAATAGTTCTTTTGTGGGATTAATTTCACCAGCTAAAATGCTGAGTTCATGCGATTTGATTGGGATTTCACCAGCAAACATGGTGATGTTATGGGATTTTACCCAGTACCGCTGACAGGGGAACAAGACTGGAATATGGTGGAAGAATGATGATTCAATGATCCCCAAGATTTCTTGGGACAGGTGGAAAGCTCCCATCATTAGAAGCAGTCGGGACTACTCTTGCACTTACATAGGGATGAACTTTCTCCGATTTTGTGGTGGTGTTGTGTGGAAACTATAAGAGAAGACTTTTTTTCGGCAAGGTCTCCTGTGGAAAATAAATGGGAACCCAAACAAAGAAGGAAACCACGAAAGTCTGTACAATTCTTTGTCCAGATAGGCTCAAGAGTGATTTGGGTCTGTCCAGAGGTGGGGTACACCCGAACAATAATCTGGAAAATCACAAAAAAGCAATGGCACAATCATGGCAATGACAAATCTAAGAATATTCTATTTGCTATATGGCCCCGGCCCGGCAGTGTTACCGTTGGAGCTGGATGCCGGTGGTCTTTCCCTTGCGGAGGAACTTCAGATGCAAGTTCGACTTTGGAAAGGCGGCAGCTCCCATGGGTGGCGGATGGTTTGCGGATATAGTTTTGCCAGAAAAAGTCAAACTGGCCATGGTGAGTAGTACCACTAGAACATTACTGTTTAAGAACAGTATGATCACATTACCAGCTAGTGATGAGGTATCCAGGATGTAGATACTCACTAAGGCTACTAAAGTCATCCAAAATCTATTCAGCAAGCGTCATGTTTGCCAGCCATGGTTGCTTTGAGCATCCAACAACTGGAGGTCCTGGTGGCGGGGAGCGACAATTTGGAGCGCCGGAAGATTCTGGCGGAGACCTCGCAGGCCACGTAAGGACCAAAATGGCATGGGTCGAAGCAGCTGATTTCAGCTTGGGAATTATTCTCCAGATTCAGGTGACCGAAGTTCGGCTGAAGCCAATAAAATTTAAAAAACTTGGATCAGCATTGGAATGTATTGTAGACTATCTCCAAGAATTGGGCACCCTTCGATGATCTGGCTGGAAATCCTCTACAAAAGGAAGTCTTAATGGGGAAAACATTTAATTATACGTGACAGATGTCCGGTCCATTGCCATGTTTGAGCAGCGGAGGGTATGTTTGGAAGTTGGGAGCCCAAAGCCACTAAGTCCATTTTAGATCATTTTAGATCATTTTAGATCATTCTAGTAGGGAGAGAACTACGGTTGGAGCATCCCTTGTTTGACAAACTCAAACCCACTGCGCATACAAATCAACACAAATGATAATTGCAAGGAGTTAAAACCACAAGAATTGTAATTTAGCAAGGATAATTCATCAAGGACTGGGATTTTGGAGAGCAATCAACTTGCTTGTCTAGAAATTGCTTAGAATCCTCACTGCCGCCTACAAGTCACAGTTTTATCTTCTACTCAAACCTTGGGAACTTGAGTCAGACAAGACAATTATATATTGTATGCTATCCTATCCAGCAAAACCAACAGGAAACCGACCAGAGAACACAATCTTGAAATGAGATCACTTTTAATTTTGAAGGCCATGATTTGAGTGTGCGTTGAATTAACTTTGTTGATGTCGGTTTGTCTGAGGGCAAAAGGTGCTGTACCCCATTATGCCCCATTCCATCCATGGTTCAAAACCTCTTTTTCCGATAAAAAAATCACTATGACTAAGCCTCCACCATTCTTGGACGAATCCAGATTGGTTAAAACATGTTTAAAATTCCATCAAGTTCCATAATGTTCATTCCAAGTTTCACAGGTTGCACCCCATGTTCATGGCTCAAATCCCAGTAAATCCGATTAAATCCCAAATGAAATCCCAGTAAATCCTAGATCAAATCGCTGCTGCTGAAATAGCTCTTGGATGTTTGAGATCATAGGTGGCCATTTCGGTGGAAGGTGGTCCAGGCACCGCAGATGAGTTGCTGGGCGATGTTGAGTCATCAACAGTTGTTTTGTTTTTTTCCCCCTGGGTTTTTGAAGGGAAAATCCTAACCGGAAACCATGGGTTTTCCCATGAAATATGGAGGGTTCCTACAAGAAACATCAATGAAAGCAATCCAATGATCTGTGGATCATGGATGTCCTAAAAGCCCATGGAGAATATTAGGGAGCTAAGGACCTATGGTCATATTCCCAGTTTTTGCACCAAGGAGGCTCAAAATCAGGATTTCCCAACCATGTGATGGTTAATAATATTAAGTTTACCATATATGATATGCACTATGGAAATTGATTGATCTATAACTATCGGTATGTATATGTACAGTGCTGGTTAAAAAAAAATGAGTATGCAACCATTTTACCCAGAATTGATGGTTTGTCATTGGGTTTATGATTGGGTTTAGCACGTGATATACAGTACAATAGTCACCGGGGAAACTGATATCTTCATTCAGATTTACTGCGTTGTTTTTTGCAGAAGCAGGTGTGTCCTGCTCCAAAGTTGGATTACAGCCCCATATTGGTTGATGATGGGATGGTCACACCACCATTTATATTCATTTACCCTCTGGTTATTTAAGATAGCCATGGAAAATCCCCTATAAATGGAGGTTTCTAGCTGGGAAAATCATCCAAAATTAGGCATTTTCCATGGCTATGTTAAATGACCAGAGGGTATAGGGAATGATCACGGTTAATACAAGGATTCCCAAGAATTGTGGGATGACCAAAATGGCCCGCATACAATCTTTTGACCACGGCACATTAGATATATCAGGGTTGCAGCAATGTCACTTGAAATGATGGTGAAAACAAAGGGTAGCAGTCCTGAAATGAACACAATTAATATATGGTAAACTTAATATTATTAACCCAACTATTTCAGCTAGGTGAAATATCACAATGTAACTTGATGCGGATCGGCCCTTGGAAGCTTCAATCTGCTCGTTCTGCGCCCAGGATTCGACTGGCGCGGGCCGCTGGGGTACCGGTGCTCACCGTGGCACGCACTGGAGGTGCATCGCAAAGTGAATACGATTCTGGGCGACAAATGGAGGTTTCCTAAAATAGGGTTACCCCCAAATAATCCATTTATAGATTGGATTTTCCATTATAAACCATCCATTTTTGGGTACCCCCATTTTAGGAAACCCCCAAATCCCTGAAAGTTCTGCAGCACGAGTCTATACCTTAATGCTATAGACCCAAAAAATCCCAAAAACATATGACATCATATGATGATATTGTGCTTCCTTGCAAATATGTCATATTTCAGACAAACCCACTTTGCTAATTGTGGCAGGGTCTGTAAGCAGCAGCAAGATTAGAAAAAAAATGAAACACGTGACCTTTTTGCATTTCCACATCTGTAGTGCATCATCCTGTCTTCAATAAACAGTTTGCACAGCGTGACTGCATGGGATGAGGAAAATGTGACAATCCATAATACAATAGCAGTTAAACATCTCAGAACTTATACAATGCGTGGTGACAACGCAGCTTGGGATTCTTCTGGTCAGCGTTTCCAAACAATCCATACGCATACATATATATATATATATTATATTATATGATATGCATATATATATATTATGTACATTTCTCATGATCCTATTCCCCATTAAAGTGGCCATTCAGGGGCATTCCCCATTTCTAGACACATTTAGGGCAAGTATTGAGTTAGTGGGTTGTAACCCCTCAAAACTCTGGGATGATTGAGATGACAGCAAGGAAGCGGCTCCCAAGCCATCACAAGCAAGCGATGCACAGTGGAAGCCACCAGGTTGCATTGAATTCTCTACCTCTGGTGATTGGTCAAGGGGGTTACTAAGCTACCTGAATCTACCTGATTTATTGGAAATTATCAAGTAACCCATGATTAACGGGATACCCATTCACCAACCAGTACAATAAATAAATACATGGATGTATGGGTTTTACAACTGATACAGACTGATACAGTGTCTTCTTATATACTATGGTATGATTGGCATATCATGTTTTTGTTTTTTCGTTTTCCGCAAGCGTTTGGCTTGTTTCTCGAGCACGGGGTCTATGAGTCTATGCGCTTATCGACCCAAAGTTGGCATCCCTCAAAGCTCTTGAAGTCTCCTCACATCAAATTCCGGCAGTGGCTGTTGATAGGTTACTCTTTGACCTATCATCCCATCCATCGCACCCTTTTCTTGCTATCATTCCAGGCATCTCACCGCGTTCGTGTGAAAACCTCGTTGGCCATGCTTTACCCTTTGCTAATCAAAACCAGGCAATGAAACTTCTCATGTGTATATGTTTAAGTGATTATTAGTGTCCTTCTATTTTCCCCTGTAAAAAAAATGTGATTTCTCAGTGCCAGCTTTTAGATTTCCACTTTCCAACACTTCGGTTTCCCATGACTTCCCATGTGTCTCATAGGTTTCCATAACGATTCCATGGGTTGTCCCATTTTTCCGGTGGCTTATCCCCACGGTGCGCTCCAGGTTACTGGCTGACGGCTCCGTCCCAGTCGAAGACACTGCCACCGCAGTGGCGGAAATCGTGGCGTCGATGATGTGAGCCGCGCGACTGGAGAAAGCGAAGCGCGGCCGCTCCATGGTGCTGTTCTTTAATGGCCCCAGGTCGGAATCTCAAATTTGGTTGAACTAAGTAGGTTAAGTCGACTAGGATCTATGGTAGATATAACATGATATATATAAGTATAGTTGATGGTTAGCTAGGACCTAGGATCTATAGATAAAAAACCATGACATAACATGATAGAACTATAGTTGATGGATGTTGATGGATTTTATAGAACAAACAGAACTAGGTGGCCATACCTTGAGCCGTTTGTGGGACAAATGTTGTTGAAATCTGTCAAAATACATTGTTGAAAATTGTGCAATGTTTTTTCAATGAATGGGCATGAATTAAGACTCAATCAAAAATGAATGGGGATTTAACCACATCCAAATATGAGAATCAAAACTATAAAGGGATTTAGCATGATTTAACCATATCAATGAAAATCACGTTTCCAAAAAATCATGGCGATGTTACCCCGACCCCATCCCTTGGCAAAAAGCAGCCCTTTCGAGTGGGAAAAATGGACAGATCCATCTACAATTTCCCAGAAGCGAAGCGTTGCAGCTGCATCCAGCGCTTGGCCGGCTTGCAGCCGTTGTCCGGCTCGCTTGGAAGGCGTGTTGAAATGGAACAGTTCAGAAAGGGAAGGCAACTAAGAAGCAAATTGCTGGGGATAGGTTTTGGAATGGTTGCTTAGTTTATGAGGTACTAGATATGTTACGGTATGTTCAGAGCTGGTGGAAAGTAGCGTGGGTCCTGTTCAAGCATAGTCCCCACCGACAAATCATGAAAGTGGGGAGCACTTTGACCGCGCCTCACACAGTGATTTTTCTGAACATCATGTGTGTAGTGGCACAGACCAAAACTTATCCTGATACACTCTTCACTGAAGAATCATCCATCCAAAACTGTGCATAGATCAAACCAGCGATTCCTATGACTTAAATTGACCCCAAGCCGGGTATCGAGCACCTTGGTACCTTGTTTGATCCGTCGGGGCCTCTGCTGGGATGGGGCCGATTGAAAGGGCTGACCCCACTTGATAATTATATATATATATATGCATATATATATATGTACATAAATATAATCCAGAACCAGTATATAAATATATATATATATATATATGTGACATTTTGTGATTTACATGTATTTTTAATTACATTATACTATGTTTATCATTGTTTATCATATCACACTTATCTTACACCATTCCACCATATTGTGCTACATTATTGTATGTATATATATATATTATTGTATTTTGAGTATCACCTTTTTTTTGACTAGAACCCGATTCCTGGCATGTTTCGGTTAAGCCGTGGCGGCCCCAAATGGCCACGTCGCAAGTGCATCTCGTACCTCTCCATGCCGAGGTGGTGATATGCACCATGAGTCTCCAGAGGCAGTTGGCAACTCAGGGTTTCTGTGGCCAGTCGATCAAAATTGTGTGCGGAAAAATGCACATGGGTTCTAGATGAAGTGAATGTGTATGAAAGTTATTCACCGTAAGATGCACATGGTATATACCTAATTATCAATGATTTTGTCCTGCGCCCATATCTAACAGGCGTTGTGAAACAGTGGAACATACCCGAGGTGAAGGCGAATACAGTTCCACGGATGACCAGTCCATTTCAGTGCTATTTTGATGCTTCCCGAGATGAGTTTGAATATCCTCCTAGTTGCCGGTTGCATCCTGCATGGACTTCCCAAGCTGCTTTAGGGGTTGCCAAGTTTGCTATTTTGGGGACCTCTCCATGTATCCAAAACAACTGGTTGCTATGATCCCTGCAGGACTTGAGCTGATATTCACACAGGACAAGTCCATCACCTTTTTTTTTTCCCCACTGATTACTGGCTATAGTGACGAATAGATTGCTGACTATAGTGACTAGCTATAGTTACTATACTATAGTAGATAAGTAATAGTGACTAGCATTACTGACCATAGTGACTAGCTGGCATATGACGCCTATTTGTGGATAGACGAAAGCCAAATAACTCCTGTGCATGGTGAAGCACTCCCACCCTCGGTGGGCCAGCAATCTGCGAAAACAGGTCTCATTTAGGTTCCAGGTACATGTATACTTATACAATTGTGATCAATTATGTATATATTTATATATACAGAGAGAGAGAGAGAGAATAATAGTATCAAAATTCCCATGCAAATGTATATACAGTATGTGATATATATATATACTGTATATAAATATATATGTTATATTTATATGACAATGATTCTGAAGTAGATATGTTGATGTTCAACAATCATCTCATTTGAGTGAAGATGTTTGAACATTCCATATTCTACGCCAGGATGTTGGTATACATATATATATATTATACAATATAATGTGCAGTTTACGACCCAGGACTGGGAGAGGGCCGAGATCTCCTCGCTGCTCAAAGAGGTGGTGAGCTCGCGGGTGGAACAAAGCATATTGGGCATCTGCTTATTTAAGACTTCTATAGACAATTGCCCATTTATAGATGATTTATGATGATTTATGTTGGGGAAAAATGGTGGTTTAATGGGGATTTAATGGTGATACAATGGGGAAACACACCATTTTCTGTGAATATACCCTATTTCAACACAGCTATGGAAAATTGCCCATGTATATATAGATGATAAAATTTTGACTTACCTGTCAAAAATGGTGATGTTCCATTGCTATGTTAAATTGGCAAAGGGTATTTTTTCTTTTGAACCCAGAAATCTAGTATTTACTGGGCGGATATAATGGGATGAATATATAGTCATGGTTGTTGTTTTGAAATATGTGTTTTGTTCATGTGATTTTTCATCCTGTAGCTGGGATTATGATTCATATCGACGAGCATCATATTTGCAGGAGGGATCAAAACCACCAAACAGCTCCATATATATATATATATATACATCAATATAGTTATATACCCAGTTAAGTAAGGTGATACAAGCCACTTTCTCACCAGTTAAGATGCTTATAACTAGTTGGATTTATGGTGGATATACTATGATGGGTCACATATATCTCTAGTTGGATGGGTGAACATAAGTCAAAACTTCAGCAGTGTCACATTTTAATCTTTCGACAACTGCGTTGGCACAGTTTAGGGTCCATTGATTAATTTCCGTTTCTGAGATTTTCTCAAGATGTTGAGCATCATTTTAGGTCCATACTGTTATGAGGTTGGGATTCTGAGGTGTGGATTTTTTCCGTTTCGGTCCAATTGGTAGCCCATTTCAACAACTCCTGAACTTAGTGAACGAATAGTGAATAGTAAATGAATTAATTATATAGATATCCGGTTTGGAGCCACATTTTCCACATCATTTGATGGCCGCAGACTTAGCAAACCCATAGTCAATATTGATGGATCAAACCCCAATGTTTATGGCTTTAATATGGTTATATCCTAATTGTTGTGCCTGAACATCCCATTGTTTTGAAAAGATCCCATGTTATTTTTTCAGACAAAGCCAGCATCGAAAGAGGCTCAGACTCTTCGATCTCAAAAAGAGCAGTTGGAGGCCCAAATTGCGCAAGCAGAGGCCAGGAGAGGCTGCTGATTGGTAATCCAGCAACTGTAAGACGATTGGGAAAATGATGGGAACATGATTTTTTTTCTCCGAGAAATGGGATGTACACCCCAATGCATGGCAAAGTTGATATGGAAAATGATGACGCATGAAATGGGGTACCAAATTTTCAGACAAACCCAAAGGGGTTTTGTCTGACAATGGGGAACACCTCCAAATTCAATGACCATTAAAACATAGGGAAAATGATGAGGAAATGAAGGAAAACCATCAAGGTTGGGGGTTCCCTGTTTTCAGACTGCTCCCAAATGTGGGACCCCAAGTCATTATCCAGGTGATTGGTCACTTTGGTTGTGGAGGGAACCCAGGGTGACAGTCCAGGTATCCTGAGTTCGTGAAACGCCCAGATGGTAAACAAATAGTGTTTAACCAGATGGTGAACCAAAGTCTTTAATCCCAGTTTGGCAAACCAAAACACCGTGATCATGTTGGCATGAGTTGTAATCCCACGTCAAGCGCTGTTCATGAATCATTTGACAGCAAGTGGCGAAGAGTCAACTGGAGCCCTGAAACTGTAGGAATCGAATCTTCAAGAACTATATCCCCATTACTATTGCTATTGCAATTACTCTGCGAAATTTGAGTTGTTAAGAACAACTCCCTGGAATTTTGCCAGGAGTGCAGCATGATATATTGCAAACATTTGCGGACCAATCGTACGTTGCCATGTGGACAGCCATTGCCACTTGTAACATGCAAGACATGTGAAAACCCAAACATGTTTGATGCCATGCTAGCACTCCATCCAAGCAATTGGCACTTTACATGTGAAAGAGGGTTTCAAACTGGCCACATTCATCAAGCAAGACTCTCAATTTAAAAAATGTTCCACATCCAAATATCATGTTGCTGTTGATATATTGCAGGAAATATTCCATATAAAGCATGATATTATGTTGATGATTACATGGTCGAATCCCACACAAATCACCATTTTTTGTGTGGTTTCCTTCTTGGGCGTTCCTCGCAGCCCCGACAGGATGCCAACGCCAGCCTCCAAAGTTGGGGCGCGTTGCAGGGGGCTCAGCCATGGACCATTGGGTCGATGTTTTACCCTCCGGTAAACTAACATAGCTATGGAAAATCATCATTTTTAATGGGAAAATCTACTATAAATGGCTATTTTCACTAGCTATGTTAGTTCACCAGAGGGTACCTATCAAACATGATGGCTTTCCATAGCTATATTGGATTACCACAAGGGTAAACCTTGGGTTAGTTGGTTCTGGTATGGCTGAATGTCGATCTCTGAATCATGGAAGATCAGGTGGCCCATATTGCTCCGAATATACATCTCCATGTAAATGCACATGGTTCTATACAGGTTTAACAGGGGTTTGCAAGGGGATATCATCAACTATAATCAAGCAGTTCATGGACACCCCAATCTTGACCACCTCAAGGATTTGGCCAAGAAACCTTTGAAGACGGTATTTCTCAGCAACACTTCATGATAGAAATCAAATGAATCGGAATGAACCATCCAATTCATTGAGATTCTCAGAATCCTCTTCATGGATGGATTGAACCAATGTGAAACAGTGGAATGTGTGCCTGATGCGAACTCGGAGTTTAAGGTCACGAGTGTCCACGGCTCTGGCGAACACCAGCGGTTCCTCTCAAAGACCCAGCCCTTTGAAGGCGCCGAAACGCCACGACACGTTGGGTTTGGCCACCCTGGGCGGAATGGTCATTGTATCCTTCCAACAAACATGTTTGTTCAGCAAGGTACACTGAAGAAACTATACTCAGAACATTCCTGAAGTTCGGATCCATGCAACATACATGAATGCGATTCAAAGGTATATGAGATTAAAGTGATGTCTATCGAAATGGGATGAAATTGGTATATTGAATGTATATGTTTTTTAATGGTGATTTGTTTCCATGCTTTTAAAAGATTTTATATATCAACTGGATCAACCCCAGTTTCCCGGCTGCAGGCTGAGGAAGCCGGGGTGCCGAGTGGTGGGGCTGATTACATATTTATTAGTTTATGCACTGAATTATACAATTATATATATATATAACATGCACATATTAGTCATTTTTACATGTGTATGTATATATGTTATATATATACATATATATATATATATACATATACATATGCGTGTGTTTGATGTATTTATATGCTTTCCACAACTGTATATTATATACATATTCACATGCATTTTATTTTGTATGGTCATACGCCCAGACTATGCTATTTGAACAACCTGTTTGAATCTGTACTCTGGTAGGTTGCAGTTGAAGTGACACTTCCGTCCTACCCTGGCGTCAATCCCTTTCAGCAAACAACCCAGGTTTTTCCAGTTGGCAATGACTATAATCCCAAGTGTCAATACTTTGATCCACCTTGTCCTGTTTTTATTCGGTCAAGTTTCACTGGTTTTCTTCCCAACGCATTCCATGATTTAGTTGGAATCGGGGGGATCCTGGGTGACCTACGGCAATATGGCTGATGTGGGATTCACCCAATGCCAGAAACCATGACATATTTCACCAGACATGGATAGAAATGGTTGGTAAAAAGGTCAGATTTATCTCCAAACGGTAGGAGTTCAGTACCAAAACCATGGTTCTATGACCCAGTCCTAGTCAATCATCGGTTGATCACCACCCCAAGCTGTGAACTGTGAAAGTCGAGGTTTTTGACGACGAAGACCGGTCCGAGGCTCCCCAATGTTTGGGCAATCTATGTTTGTCTCTCAAGCAGATCGTCGCTACGATTGGCTTGAGTCGATATAGAGAAGCAATGCATGATTTTAAGCGATGTTCTGTATATATATATATATATAATTCTTGCCACAAAACCAAGTCTGCGAGTTTTGGTAACTGTTTCACTGTTTCTGGCAAAAAAGGTCTATTCCTTGCTGCCTATGCACAAAGCTCTCTAATTACGGGTACAAAAATATCAGAGCAGTAGGGTTGGGGCTGGAGGCAACCTGTACACCTATACACCTTGGTAGTCAGGGAGCCACCCTGCTGTAGATCTAATGGCAGAGCATGCCTGTGCAGCCTCATCAACCCACTTCTGTAGATCCAATGGCACTTCGCTGGCGATGGAGTTTCTTACTCCTCCAGTTCGAAGGTCATGGTCTAACTGCTCAGTAATGGCAGTGACCAGCCCCGCAGAGAATCTTGCGGGGTATTCTTTGTGAACACTGGTCTTGAAGCTGCCATCCTGGTGTCTACCTATAGCTACATTTGTTGGCCGCCTCAGAGTAGCATCAGCGCACTTGTAGAGCGAGCGAACGAAGTGAGGCAGCCGGAGACCAAGGAGCCCGGTGGGCTTCGGCACAGTGGCCCCGAAAGGCCACTGAGGCACCACCACAAACTGGACCTCAGGGTGCTTCTTCAAAAGCTCTAGCCAAGGCGACGTCCAGATGGACGCACGTGTGGCCTCTTGTGGGGGCGCGGGGTGCTCACTAACAAAGTAGCCACCTGTGACCAGCTGGTAGGCAATCAGGATGGTGGTTTGTAGAAAGAAGGAGCTGCCTGCATGCAGCTGTTCTGTTTCACGCATCGTGAGTCCTGGCAAACCTAGGAGCTGTTCAAAGGAGCGCAAAGGTCTCGGCAGTCGGGCACGGGGTCGTTCAGCTTGGTCAGGTAGAGGATCTGGTTGGTGATGTCGCGCCTCGCTGAAGGTTTCGCAGGGCGACCCAGCCACGGTCGCAGTGACCAGACCCAGCGAATAGCACCTGAGCAACTCTTGCCATGATGCAGCATGGCAGGACAAGTTGCCATAGTATACTGAATTCGCCGTATCCATCGAAAGAACTGTAATATCCACATTGCGGCGCCTTGCCCACGCATCAAAATGGCAGTGCACATCATCGGCACGTCGTCTGCCAGAAAAAAGGTGTACTACCAAAAAGTGCTTGCGCCCCTCCACCGTCTTGTAGATGGGTGTGGATGCTTCAGCTGGAAGTGTCCGCCATCGGACTGCTCGAAGTAGCGTAAGCCACTCTGCTTGCGTCTGGTAGGCGGACGGCACCTTCTGTGAAGTTGTCTGTCGTTCCCTCGCATTGGCAGTGCCTGTCCGAACAGGACGGTGAGGTTGCGGATCTGCTTCAATCTCATTGTGTAGAAAACGCAGCCTTTGACGGAGCCATACCAAACGCTGTCGTCCCTCAGTGCTCGGCATAGTTTGCTGTATCAACATGAAAGTATTTTCAATGGCATACTCAATCTCTCCATCCAAAGCGTCTGCGAGTAGATCTGGAAGGATATGCTCACCCCAAGAGAGGAAGACCAGTTCGGTCCAACCATCAAAGGTCGGATCAAATGTCATAAGCAGTCGAAGCCACCAGTCACCGATGTCCGTGGCGTCAGAAGGAACTTCTCGGCCCCCTCGAAAGCGCTCGATCCACATCCTGGTACAGCGAGTCAGTCTTTGTCCGAGCTGGTCGCCTGCTTCGATGTGGTTGTCGGGGACTACCGTAACTTGGAGCTCTTCCTCAATTGCATCAATCTCTTGCTGAATTTTCAAAATTTCAGCCTGGCCCGCATGGGCTCGTTGGGGTAGAGGACCAGCTGCTTGAAGGGAGTCGAGGCGAAGCGCACCTTGAAGGGCTCGTGGAGCTGCAGTCGCCTCATACTCAGTGACGTAATTCTGCTCAACGAGGGCTTGGTAGCATGAGTTCACGCCACCATTCCTCGGTATGTACGCCAAATGTTGTTGAAGGCGCGCACTTGTCCAAAAGAAACGTAGGCAGTGCGGACAGCTGGCTCCGTTGATGAACCTGTGTTTAGGTGCATATTGACCGTGAGCGCGCACTCTATGTAATGCGAGCCCTTGGGGGGTTGCAAATTGCCGCCCGCAAGGGCAGCTCAACATCTCGACTCGTTCCGTGTCTTGAGCTGTTGTGTAGTCTGGGTCAAAATCAGCACCTGCATCTCGAAGAACTTGAAAAAAGGTGTGATGGAGACGGTGCAAGTCAGACATCATGGTCTCTTGTTTGATGCTGAGACGCAGGGCTCGCTTGAGAATGCGCTTCCAAGGTGTACTTGGCTCCTGCCAAAACTCAATGACCTGTGTGAAGTCATCCTGCTGGTCGAAGGGAACACAGTTGGGGATCAAAGCATTGAGCCATGGTAGGTCTGCTGCAAGGCCATGAAGCCATGAATCGGGTACACAGGCATGTTCCCTGTGAGCGAGTTGTTGCAAAAACTCCGGTCCCACAGTGAAAACCCGTCTTGCATATCGCAAGCGGTCGATTGCAAGCAAAACTCGTACATCAGCTGTATTGGCCTGTGCCAGAACTTGGGCATTGGTGCAGCGGTGGTCTCCAGGCAGGCGCAGCACTTGGACCAACATTTTGATGTGCGCAGTGCGTAGTTGACGGAGCTGTCGCAATGTGGGAGTGTTCCATGTGCCTAATCCATAAAAAAGCTTGGTAGCAACCAAGACATTGAATAATCGTAGCCTCAGCGGAGTAGGGAAGTGTCGATTTCGCAAGATCGATCGACCCAATGTGGTCATGGCTTGGGAGGCATGCCCAATACGTTGGCGGAGCTCAATGTCAAGGGAGTGGGAGGCTGCAGAGGTAAAGCCCAAGTGCTTGTACAAGGGCTTCATGTGCAGCCAAACAGATCTCCCGTTGGCAAGAACGCAATCACATCCTGGTCGGTCAATCAATAGATAAGTGCGCCGAAGCTCTGGGGCTTGCTGACCTTGAAAGCTAACAACACAGTTGGTCTTGTTCAGCTCATAGTTGATGGTAAAACCATAGCTTGCAAACTGAGTGTCAACTTCTCGAATCAAAGTCTGAATGGCGGGTACCAATGCAGAGGAGTTGTCCGCAACCCATGGTACTGCCACATCATCGGCCCAGATGACCGTAAGCATAGGGAGATCATGTCGAGCTAAAAGAGCGACAAAGTCCTCCTGCGACTGCATCCACAGTCGAAGCTGCGTCATGATGTGGGCCATAGCTACATGAAACACTGCATCGGCTAATGGTGAGCCAGGTCTGGTGCCACGACGTGTGCGCACCAATTCCTTGGTGGTAATTGTGAACCACGTGTCTGTGTGAACATCTCGGAGCAAGTGCAGGAGCCGAGAATCGCAGCCCATCTTCTGGAGGCTACCAATCAGCTGCTGGCCGAAGTATCTGGCTTCTGTAGGATGCCCTGCTTCTTGTAGTCCATGTAGTATGGTCATGAAGTCTGTCTCATTGGCGATGCCAAGCACATCCTCTCGCACAAGGTGATGAAATGCACTTGTCAGATCGAGGTAAAGTACCCCAGTGCTCAATCCTTTTTGTGCTAGGCAGCGGGTCCAAAGCGCAACTGCATGAAAGCCAAATTGGACCATTTGATGGTCGAAACCTCCCAGTTGTCCTTCTGCACGTTGGGGGCTCAGAGTGTTCATCAGGGCCGACCTCATCATGCTATGTGCTCGTTTGGCCACAGTTGCTAGGAGGAGGATTCCTCTGTAGTTACGCGCCAGCTTCAAATCACCCTTTTTCGGGATGAGACACATGACTCCCCCCTTGAACTGGATGGGTTCGACACACCATAGGTGCATCTTGAGGATAAGGTCATAGTACAGGCTGGCAATGGTAGGTGCCTGGTCATGATGCACACATGAAGGCACAGGATCAATGCCTGTGGCTTTGTTTGAGGATGTAGTTCGCAGTGCCGTTTCAAATTGCGTAAGGGTGGGCAACTGCTGCGGTGAAATTGGTTCAGCTGGCAGAGCTCGCATAACACGAAGTTGTCGTTGATGGCATTGCTGAACTAAATCATCTGGTGTGGTCTCATCCCCCAATTCAAGTTGGCAAAGATGTGGCAGCATCTGGTGTTCAAGAACTTCTAGTCGTGCTGGCGCAACATGCGCTTTCCTCAGGCGGAGTTTGGGGAGAGTTCGTCTAATGATTGTCCAAAATTGCCGAACTTGTTGAGGATCCAAAAAATCTGCTCCTTCTTGCAACAGGCTCTGAAAGAAGTTCACATCATCTTGTCGAAGCGCGGCAGTGACTTGTCGGCCCAGAGTACGAAAATCGTACAGTGCTCTGGCAATCAGCTGGTCTTGCATGCGGAACAGGCGGTCGTATTGCATGGCACTTGCTGATGGCAATGGTGTGCTTGACCGCCAGGCGAGGAAAAGACATTCCAAGCAGTCAATTCTCTGCCGGTTGTTCAGTTGAGAGAGGTGTCTACGCGCTTCTCGTTTCTGCAGAACCAAATGCCAAGTGTCGGCAGACATTGTCTTTTTCTTCGGTGCAGCTACCCCAGTTTCAGCTTGTGGTTTGAGCGCATTCACCAGGGTCTGCTGCAAGCTTGCTGCATGTGTGTGAACATCTACTTGTGGGCCAATCGCTTCAACCTCTGCTAGGCATGTAAGGTCCAGGGCCTTTCCGGAGGTCAGTCGCATTTTTGATGAAAAATGTGGTTTGGCTTGGTAAAGTTCCCCAGCACAGCGCAGTTCAACGCAAGGAGCTTGGTGATCTGTGCGCGTGATACTGGGGTCAATGATGGTGCTGATCCAAGAACTGCACGATGTTGGTGCCCAACTTCTCGGAAGTGCAATGTAGTCAATGCGCCTCGTGCGCCCTCCAGAGTGAACCCATGTGTCGCCTGGTCCCTGATGGATGGTGGCAAAAGTAGATGGGAGCCAGGTGTCGGTGCGTCTAACAAAGGCTTCAAATGGATCGGATTTTGCATCATGTTGCCCTGCTTGATGGTCTCCAATGGCATCATCCACAGTGTGGCCTACCGTGGCATTGGAGTCGGCCAGGAGGATCAATGGCCATGTGGCGTAATTCTGTGGAATCAGATCAAAGAGCTTGTTCCACCAGGATTCAATGGAAACTAGATCTTGACCAGTATGTGGTGCGTGACACACTACTACCAGGCATTTCATTGCTTGGGCAGAAACTCGAATGATGAGGATTCTAGGGTCTTGGTGGACAATAGAGAAATCCTGCTCTCTGAATGTGTAGCTGGTCTGCGTAGCCGGGCAATAGGCATAAGGCAGCTTTTTGGAAAAGCCTGCGATGATGCCATAATGTCCTTTCTCAGTTGCTGCTGCTTTGAAGAGGTAGTACTCATCCGAGTGCGCATGGTGCAAACGTCGGAGTCTTGTCTCCTGAAATCCAAAGATTGTGATGTGCTCTTCATGGAGTTGTGTCAGCAGCATGGTTTGGCGCGACGGACCATTTATGCCACATTCAATGTCGTCAGCTTTGCCACAAAGTGAGAGAACATTGCACGTAGCTAGTCTCAGCTGCAACTCAATGCTGGGCTGTTGTACTGGTGGACAGGCTGCAGTTGTTTCAGTAAGCGGGCCCAAAAGGCTGGCTGTGGGTGTGGTTGCAGGCATGTCAAATTGCAGCTGATGCCCATTCCAGTAAGGTAGATAATGTGGCTCGAACAGAATCCAGAACCAGTCAGATGATTGGCAGAACTTGGCACTGGTGATAGTAGCGAGCCATCGCGAAGTTGAATTTGGTTCTTGGCCGTGTATTTCGTTCGCAAGAAAGTCAACCAGTTCATTGCCTGGGTGACCAACGTGACCTCGAACATGCCAATGCCAAATGGTGGCTTGGTATCGTTTTTCGAGAACTCGATGGATGTTGCGCAATGAAGTGCCAAGGGTAGGATGGCAGAAGCAGTTCCAAATACCTGCTGTTTGGCTTCCGACTGTAAAGGAGTCGAAGCAGAAGTGAAGTTCAGGTATGGGTGCACCTAAGCCTTCATGAATTTTCAGCAAGTCATAGCCCATTTTCAGGCTGATCGCAGAAGCGAAGTGCTCAGCATCATACGAGTTCCTTGCGAATGGGAGTGGGGCCGCAATGGCACCTGCAAAAAGCCATTGTGATTGGATTTGAATGAATGCTGCTGCCGCCGCAGTGACTGATTTGGAGTCAGGGTTGTTTCTGGCGGAGCCGTCATAGTAGATCCAAATAGTGTGGCCGGGTGTGGCAAAGTCCCACCAGGTTGATGTCCAATGGTAGGCTGGATGTGCTGAATGCAGGTTCGGGAGGTCAAGATCAGGCAAGAAAAAGTGTTGGTCAAAGATCTCAAACTCCACAATGGCTGTATGGAAATCAATCGTTTGTTTGGGTTGTTCAGCATTTGTAGGGGGCCGTTGGGTATGAGCTACCTGCCCAACTGTTAAGCGCTCCCCTACTGCTGGATTTGGGGCTGGTTCTTCCTGGTTTGCTTGCAGGCCATCAATGGGAATGCGCGTGGCAATGTTGGTCTGTAACAGACTGGAGTCTGAATCATCTTGGTCATCTGAGTCCCATGAAAATGTGGCCGTCTGTCTCGAAACTACGAGCACAAAGGCAAGTCCCGCTTGGTTTGGGAACTGTGTGCGCGGGAATAGTTCAAAGCCAGCATGCCAACACGTGCAAGTAGATGATGGTAAATGGGGGGGGCAGACAAAGGACTTGCCTGTTTCACGTACAATATGCTCCATTGTAACGCGTTGTGGCAAGAGCATGGCTGCTGTGTAGGGATGGCCGTGAAGGACTCCAGTGTCGATCACTGTGACAAGACCTGGGCATTCATGAGGTCTGACTCGTTGATGAAGAATGATGTGGATTTCATCAGAAGCCTGTGCTGACGGGGGAGCAGGTGACACAAGCACAAAGTCAGTGTCATCGGCTGGATTGAGCAAGTCTTGCCAGCGTATCATCATCAATCTTTCCCAGTCCCAAACTTCTTCACCCAGGATCACAGATCGTTGTTCATCATTGTGTCTGAGATAGCCGCTTTCAACAAACCAGGTTTCCACACGAAGAATCTGCTCCATTCCACCAGGTCCAGTTGCGGCACGATCACTCCAAAGTCGACGTAAGGCTTGGGTGAAGGGCGACAAATCAGGAAGATCAAGTGGTTCCGGATTGAAAGGTTCAGGGACTGGGAGAGAGGCCGGTGCAAGCATTGATGTAATCACATGCTCATCTCCAATGTGATTCAATTGGGGTGTCCAATTTGAAGACCAAGTTGGTGCCTGGGTCAACAGCTTGATCCTCCAAAGGTTGCCAAATATGATCACGAAAAAGGAGCTCACACCTTCTCACAAGACAATGTCTCGCCAGTCCAAGAAGATCTCGTGCATCAAAGAAATTGACGGGGTTGTTGACCAATGCGGCGTTGAAACAAAACGCGTCACCAAGTCGGCCTTCAAAATGAACTGTAAAGAGCACCGGTGTCAGATCTCTGTGCGGTTCTTGCTGCAGGATGATGTGTCCAATTCGTTCTTGCTCAGCAAGAGCTCCAGGGGTGGGATGGACCCAATAGATGTAAACAGGTAGTCCATCATCGATCACATCTCTCCAAAGCTGGATAAGTTCCTCATGCCAGTATTGGATGAATTGGTCAATGCGCCAAGTGCGTGAAAGTGCAGTTGTGTAGGGTCTGTAGCCTCTCAGGTACCAAGTATCCACATAGGCGACAGGGCCTTCATCTGCATACTCAGTCCTAGCATTGCCAATGAACGTGCTATGGAGTGAAGTAGTCCAAGACGCACGAAAGGGTGCTTGAGTCACTGGACGTGGCTCTAGAAAGGCGGTTGGGGAGCAGTGCAATGTGATCGATGGCTGCGGATCATTGCCTGTAGTCTGCGTCTGTTTTACAGTTGGTGACTCAGAAGATGTCTGCAGGAGAGAATGCTGGTCTTCCTCACCGTCATGTGCATCATCTCGAGGATGTGAGTGACGTGGATGCATCTCAACTACAATAGAGTCTCCATCACCAATCCGTGGTGCACCCTCTACTGGAAAGTGAAGTCTGCCTCTTCGAACGACAACTTTTTGTTGATCAGTTGGTGTCGTAGAAGAAGGAAGAGCCAGGATGGCAGAGTGGAAAGAAAGTCTGTCCGCAGAATAAATAGCGACATGTCCACGAACAGGTTGTTCTGTGCCAGGCCAAAACTCTGTCAATAGAAAGGCAGCGTGATGGCTCAACGGACGTTGAACAATCAGAATGTGTCCTGCTGGGAAATGAGAACTGGCAGTCGGAGGTGACGGGTCAACAAAGTGGATAAAGACCGGTTGCATCAGGTCCACGTGGTCTTCCCAAGCTGAAATAATCAGGCTCTCCCACATATCAGGCGTGTCATGGAGATTGATCAGACGTGGCAGGATGCACCGAGGTGCTGCATGTCCTTCGAGGAACCAAGTAGAAATCGTGAGTGGGCTTGCCGAAGGTGATGAGATGAATAACGAGGAAATCGAATCATGCCATTCTGGTCTCCAATCATCATCAATCGGCATAATGACTTCTAATGGAAGATGGGTGCCAGTCTGTGAGCTGGTTGAGCTGGTTGGTTGATGTTCAAAGGTGGCAGCATCAGCAAGTGCTTGATTCAGGACGTCACGCAGTTCTGCTGTGGTCATGGATCTTGATAGTTCGAATTCACGTGGTCGTCGAACTCGTAGCTTGAAAGCATAGCCGTGACGTGTTGCCACCAATTGATATGGCCTGATCTGCAGCTCTCCAAACCACATAGTACATTCATGTGTAGGGGCAAGTGGTGGGCAGAGCTCTTCAAATTCAACCGCATGAGTCAGTGCTGTCAATCCAAAACGGTTGGGCACTGTGGTTGCACATGAATGTGGTTTGCCTTCGTCATATGCTGAATCGTAGATCGTGATGACAACCGAAGCGAGATTTTGTACTGGTTGTTGAACAAGAAGGAGCTGAGTTCTTGCGCCAGTATCTGCATCTTCAGGTAGAGGATGAACAAGAAAAATCTCGATTTCCGTGAAGGGATTGATCACATCAGCCCATGTTTGCTTGATCAGCTGCTCCCATTGCTCAAAATGATCATCGAGGGTGACAATTCGAGTCATGTGGCAGGTTTTGTGGTGAAGATGATCAGTAAACCAGGTTTCAACTCGCCTAGATGGTGGGTTCTGATTGTGCGTAAGTCTCAAATCAGCAGTGAAGAGATCGTGCAGCTGTCTGATGAAGGCCGGATGCCTGTCAATGATGTCAGCGGGCACTTCTGGCAATCCATCAGGTTCAGGTGCATGTTGCGCTGCTCTAACGGCCTCTATGATTTCGTCAGTGAGACTGCATTGAAGTGGCCATTGCTCTTCTTGTTGATCAATCTTCATGGATCTTGTCAAAGCAGTGGGCTGTGCTGCTATCTCCAGTGAAGTTTGCAGGAGACCTTGTAGTCCAAGTTCATCTTGGAGCTGCTCAATCCTGTCTTCTTGTGCATTGGTGACAGCAGTGCGTAGGCTTTCGTCGTCTGACCCAAATTGTTGATAGTGGTGCACAACTTGCTCACGAGTGAAACCCTCTTGACAAGCTCGTACAGCAAAATGGGTAGGAACAAGCGGATTCTCGAACGGTGGGACCGCAATTCGGATGTAGTCGCCGTGCAGAATTTCCAGATTAGCTGTACCTTGGTGTGGGACAAGATTGCCACGAAGCCAGAGTAGACAGCGATCCTGTTGGACATTGCAGTAGGCCTTTACACCAGCGATGCGAAGGAGATATTGCCTGTTCACCGTTCCTGGTATCAATGATGTGTATCTGTCTGTTTCGATGGGTGACTCGAACGTGTTCCCATGGAGTTCGACATCAAATAAAACAGCTCTTCGGGTGTCACCGAAAGTCAAGTCGTCGTGCTTGAGGAGGATGCTTGGCTCAACATGAGCGTAGGCCAAATCCCGAGGTTTCGGCACAATGTTGAAGATAGCCGCCACTTCATGGTGCGTGTAGCCTAAAAGGCGCCTTGCATCAACGAATGCTGCTTCTGGTGGTTGAACTTGTACCCTTCCTCCAACAACATTGCCATGTAAGTCGTAGAGTTGGACAGATTGCCAAAGGCGCCCATGACCAACTGATGCAGGGGAAGATGGTGGATCAATGTTGAAATCAGAGTCAATAGAGCCCTCCGATGATGGTGGGGCCTGTCGAGGGGCTCTTGCCATGAGGCTGAAATCATCAATGTCATAGTCCAGGGTCTCCTCCGCGATCACACTAAGTGGCTCAACGTGATATCGATCATTCCCGGAAATGACTTCAATTGTGGATTCGAAAGTGACATTCTTCACGGTGAAGGATGGGAATCTCTTCAATCGTGAGGTTAATGATGGAGGGGTCAATCTCGATGGTGTCAAAGACATCAAAGAAGAAGAACTCCACAAACAAGAAGATGGATCGAAAAGTACTTCTCCACGTAGCTGTATAGCATTGCCCAGCGCCATGAAGGTATCGACAAAGTCAATGTCTTCTCTCCACAAACAGCTGTGGCAGGCTGTCAGCTTGCTGTGAAAGGATGTGGCCGCTGCTGTTGTGCTTGCTGCACCGATGGAGGGACACTTCCAAAGGTAGGCATCAGCGCCAAAAGCCGGCGGCCCATCATCTGGGATTGGCACGCGAAGCTCATTCCTCAGACATGAAGATCCGCTGCCATAGGTCACGAGGTAGGCGTAGAAGTAGGCACAGAAGGCATAGGAGCGGGGAAAGGTTCCATAGATCTTGGCCGTTTGGCTGGTGCGGCAGGAGTCTTTTCGTCTTCTGAAACCTCCATGATATCCCTCTCTTCCTTGATTGCCGCACGTGCACAGGCTTGCAGGGCTTGATGAACTTGGTTCACTAGCTGCTGCGCTTCTGAGTCTGCGGTGTCTTGTGCTTCTGCNCTTGCAGGGCTTGATGAACTTGGTTCACTAGCTGCTGCGCTTCTGAGTCTGCGGTGTCTTGTGCTTCTGCGTCTGCTTGCTTGTTGTTCTCTTCTGTGAGTCCTGCTGTGTCCGCAGCCTTCTTGTTGAATTCCTCTAGTGTCTGTCTTGCGACACTGAGTTCCTGCTGGGCCTTGCGGATCAGGTTGTTGTAATTTGTTTGCTGCTCTGAATATTGTTTCAGCTGAGTCTCCCAACATGCTACGGAATCTCGTAGATGTTGGAGCCACCTCTCGCGGTGCTTTGCCCGCGCCTCTCTCAGCTGCTGTAGTTCTTTGGAAGCCTGGCCTACTGATCTGGAAGATTTGTTCAATCCAGTTGTCAGCTGCTTCGCCGTTGTTTTCTCCGCTTTTGCTACAGCGGCTTGGATCCGTGGGGGCGCTTTGGAAAGATCTGGATAAAGATCTCTGACTGCCACAACCAAATCTTCTCCATCGTCCTGCGGCGAAGTCATAGCCGGAGTTGGAGGCGGTGGAGGTGCAAAAGGTGATGGCAAAGTCGCTGTCTCCGGAGTTGGCCAAGGTGCGGCTGCGGCTGATGCAAAGGGCGAAGGCATTTCTCCAGAAGCAGAGGATGATTTGCCTTGGCCTTTTGCAGCACGTGCTCTTGCACTTGCACTGCGGGTCCAGCTCTTCTGAGCTCTGTTGCCACGCCCTTGTCTTTGTTGATCGGATTCCCAGCTCCAATTCCATCCTTCTGCATTGTTTTGACCAGTATAGGTCTTTGGGGCATTCGAATGTGGCTGCCCAGTGCTCCAATGGAGCTTGCAGTCGGGGCAATGATGATGCCTCTTTCCACAAAGTCTGCCACAACGGCAATGCCAGGCATAAGACTCTTGAGTCGTCATTGCAATCGCACTGAGGAATGAGGGATCTCTTGAATGGTGCGTGGCCAATGTGTGAAATACCCAAAGGCGCTGATGCCCTGTAAGAGCTCGCTTCCCAACCTTGTGCTGGTGCCACAAGGTGCGCGCTAAGGCTCTGTGTCGCCGCAGTCTGCGCCTCCTTGTGTTCGTCAAAGTTCGTGCCNGCTCGCTTCCCAACCTTGTGCTGGTGCCACAAGGTGCGCGCTAAGGCTCTGTGTCGCCGCAGTCTGCGCCTCCTTGTGTTCGTCAAAGTTCGTGCCGTGGTTGACAAGAAAGATGAAGTAGATCACAAAATATCTCAAGCAAAACATTCAAGTCAAAGGAATCCACAAAGAACCAACGCTGGAGGCACAGCAAAGGGAAAATCAACCAGTGCAAGCCCGAGCGTGAAGAGGTATTCAATGAGGAAGCCCAGGTGATAAGCTCACCTGCAGAAGCTAATAGATCGCTGAAGGTTCAGGAAGGGGAGGAAATGCCAAGCCCGACCGTGGTCATAAAGTCAGCGAAATATAAAAAAGGCAGATGGTCAAGCAAATGACAGCAGCTGCTAGATCAATGAAATTCGAAAAATACAAATGAATTGTAAAAATTGAACAAAGGAGGATCCTTGAAGTAGGCCGGAGAGGCAGCTAGTTCAGGTCCCAGTGAGAATTGAAATGTAGAGCAAACCAGTCCAATGGCTGCGTGCAATCCAAGACGGGGTTTTTAAGGCTGACCCCCAACCTTGAATCCCAGTGAGGCTTGTGAAGCCCGCGGGCGGCACGACCCCGCTAAGGCTATGGCTGCTAAACCGCCCGTACAAAATTGGCCGAGGGGGCGGTTTGAGCAGAAAACCTTGAGTTTTGGTACCGTCAAAAAAAAAACGGATGTTTACATTGGGCTCAAAGATTGTGCACCAGCAATCCTTGGCATCTTGAGAGGGGCGCCAGGAACCTTTTTTGAGAACGTTCGCCTAATCAGCCCCCGACCTGTGACTTTATTTGTGATCTGACTTTTGTTTTTACAATGTTTCACACGCTTTCCAGTCTTGGTAGATGATTTTGATCCCACACAAACAGATCTGCGTGTATGTATGTGTACATACATATATAGTTATTTTTATATATTTATGTATTTATATATATATATATATATATGTATATATAAATATATATATATATGTGTGTATATGTATATATATATATATATGTATATGTATATGTATATATATATATGTATATATATATGTATATATATATATGTATATATATATATATTTATATGTGTATATATATATGTATATATATATATTTATGTATATATATATATATATATGTATACATACATGATTTGTATTGAATTGCATGTTCAGCATCATTAAAGCCCTCAACAGTGCCAACCCCCGCAGGTGCTGTTGGCCTCGCAGCAAACGCTGCAGATGGATCTGGAGATCTTGCGCCGGCGCTTGGCGGAGGCTGAGGCGTCTGCGGGAACGCTGGAAGTGGGGAGGAACTGCCAATCGTTTACCCATCAAACATAGGACTTTGAATGTCTTTAAGTAACAAAAATTGTTGATTTATTGGGATATAAAGAGGATATATATAGTAGAATATGAATGAGTGATTGAAGTTTTGAGTTTGCACCATCATTCAAAGTTGTTTTTTCCATGATTGCTATGATGTTCATCAAATGGTTGGTCTTTTTTCACGTCCCCATGGCGCCCAGGCGGGTCGCAGCAGGGAGCGTGAGGAGACCATGGCGTTCGAAGTGCACGAGGATCAGGCTGGAACCCAGCGGGTACAAGGTGAGGGCGTAGGTTGGAATCGCGGGTCGTTGCTTGAGCTTAGATCCGGTTAGTTCGGATCTATGGTAGAAGCTTGGTTAAGGAAGGACCACAAAAACTGAGGGTCTTATCATCATGTGCGGAATTCACCATGAATTCACCATGAAAATATGATAAGTATGGGTGAAGGGTACTTCAATGTGTGTTCATTGTCTGCCATCAATGATGTAACCGTATCTAGAGACATTGCTATCTAATATCTAATATACAATATGACTAAATCTTATATTATAGATCTTTGTACACAAAACTGTCAATGTATAGCCAATGACCTATACGAGCTAATATTAATATTAAAGTCATGTAACAAATAGCCCAATACATATTTGCTAATCTATACACTATCTATACTCAAGACATGGCGAAGTATCAGCACGTGTCAGCATCAGGCCAAAGAACTTGCCCGACTCCTGCACGAACTGCAGGTGCCTTGTTTCGTAGGTCCATGGCATGAATCAAACATGGGCAACAGGGCAACTAAGACAACACAGAATACTGGACAAATCATGGTTCAGCTCTGTTCAGCTTGTGATTTGGGTGAATCTTGAGTGAGTTTATGGTGAATGCCTTGCAAGAAAGGTGTCCAATGAAAATGCACAACAGTGCGAAAAAGAGGCCTAGCCTATTCATGATTCATTGACGAAATCTTAGCCTGCTCTTCAGTTATCTAACATGATCGAACATGACAATGACAAGTCCAATAGTTTTCACTGTCAAGCCTGATTGCTAGAGGATATAGACCCCTACATAACTTTTGCAAGCAAAGGTCAGTCATGTTTTCTGGATGTTGAGATTATGCATGTCAAAGCTGAGAGCCAGATTGGTCGTTTGAGCTTGCCCCTTCAAAGGAAACAAACATAGAGGTGGGACGGGGCTGGGTTCCTCAGCAACTGCAATGGAACCGCAGCCCTACAGGTCAGTTTCTGGTTTGTCATTGCATCACATTACATATATATATATATATAATAGGTATACATATATATATATATATACATATATATATATCATATATATACATATATACCATATCTCATCTTGGTTCTTTCATTCAGATCATCCTGCTTGGTCCATTGCGTCCTTTCTGGCCCCACAAAGATTCCACACAATCGCCATGTTTAGAGCCAGGCATTGCAGGGGCGCGTGGACAAAAAGAACTCGGAGCTGATGGCTTTGAACCAGGAGAACGTGGAGCAGGCGAAGTTGGGGACAGCTCCATGGCTTGCTGGAAAATGAGGTTCCAATTTGAACCTGGATTTACCTGTAGAAATATGGTGAAATATTTGTTGCAAGTTTGCGAGGGTGCTTTACGAGCAAGGTTGCAACGTTTCATAGGGATTTAGCACCATAGATTTAGCAACGGAACTGACTGAACCAAAGTAGATTGCTGTTTCATTTGGATATTGTCTATCCCCAAGAATGGAATGACGATCGCGAACATTTTCATATTTTCTGGGATGGGTGTTGCAACAACCAACAACCAATTTGCATTCAGCATCTTTCAATTAATTGGACATGGCTCAAAATTTCTGAGCCAGCAAGCAAAAGGTGTTAGTCAATGAATGAAAGAGTTTCATCATCCATTTATCTTGCGACAGAATTATCCATACCCATTGAATCTGATCTCAAACTATGAGAAAAAACTGAGAATTCCAAGTAAGTAGCTATAGAATGCTATGGAGACTTTTCAACAACTACGCCCATCCTAGTTGGATGTCCATCTCAGTCAGTAAGTGGGTAATCACACAATCGAACCCTGTTAGATTAGTGAAATGCATGATATACCCTAGCTCTACATGGGTTGTTTATGGCATTAATATTAATGAATTACTAGTTGGGATGCCCATCCAGGTTACTCCATACTGTTCCTTCAGGGGCCAAAAAAAAATCCCAGGCTTTGTTGGCGCTCAACACGAGTCGGGCAAAGCTTCAGGAGGAGTCGCCAAGAAGCGGAACAGATGTCCTGAAGTTTTTAAGAAATGATGGTTAATAGTGATTAATCATCGATAATATGTTATATAGTAATACCTATAATAGCCTAAAAATTAATGATGATTTATCATGGTTACCCTCCGGTAATCAAGCATGGCAATTGGAAATCCACGGCTTCAACTATGAATTGAAGATTTTCCATTGCCACATTTGATTACCGGAGGGTACAGTAAATGAGGTTTATATTGGTACAGTATTTCATGGTGGTAGAATCGGGTATATATAGTATATACACAACCGACAATATGATATTTAGGTGTGTCCAAAAATGCGGAGGAAAGCCCCTTTTCATGGGAAAACTGATAATGCACCGTGGGATTTGGAGGTACCCTATTTTCATACAAGACGATGTTTTGTTTGTGATTTGAAGTAGTTGGTTCGTGTCCACGTTCCTACATTCATTGGTGATTTATATGATTCCAGTTGATGCATATATATATATATATATTACATGATGTTACATATATTCTATATACTCACCAGCCAAACTTGGGGTATCACCAGCAAATTCATGGGATGGAGTGATCCTCCATACGATTTTTCAGTGGCCTTGGGATTGAGTTTAGTCCAGGCCTGGTCCTGTAGGGTCAGTCCACACCATCACTGGTGAGGCTCTGCATGATGTAGCTCTGTTGTTTGTTTATCACAGTTCATCCATGTCCATTCATGACTCGTAGAAGATGGACATCAATGGATCCGTATGTAGGCGTTAGTTTCCCGGGAAAGAATCAAACTAATGCGAAACCATGTCCCTTTGCGAAAGGTTTCTTTAGCAGCCAACACTGCTTTGGCCAGTTGTTGATAAGGCGTCTTGTCCGAACATCCGGTATCATTTCAGACTCCCGAACGAACCATTCATTTGTTCAATGAACACATTTTTGTTGTTAGCATTGGAAATCCATATGAAAGCAATGGGAAAAAACTGATTAGATATTGAGTGTTCAACATTGTTTGAAGTATTTGAAACCATGTTTCAATCCATGGCACTCCGACCAGCCCCGGTGCCGCGTCCAGGAGAGCGATGCTCTGAAAGAGGAGATGCTGGCTGTTGCCGAGGCCCAACCTTTGGTTTCTCGTACGGGCAGCGTTGGTTCAACGGTTTGCTATGGACAAGAGCCCATTGAGTTCGATGATTTATCTATGATTTTATATGGTGATATGATATATTGTTGTTTTCCATCGCTATGTTGATTTGACAGATGGGGATCAGATAGTTATATGGTTTATCAATGATTTATCATGTATTTTACGAAGAACGGGATGGATCCGGATGGCGGAAAGCCACTCGGCCATGCCTCCCATGATGAGGCCATCCCCAAAGCAGCACGGAAGCAGCAGCAAGTGATGCAGGAGGCGGCGACGTTCACCAGGGATTCCCGGTGTCTGGACCCATTGGTATGTTGGTTAAGGAATACCTGAAAAAATTGAATTCCTAATTGGTTTTGCCATAATTAACCACTGTCAAAATTTATTTACTGCATGTACTACAATCAGCCATTATTGACTCATTAAGATTGTATAACCATGTTAGCCACTATGAGCTATGAACTACATTTAAGTTTAATTCATATTTAATCCACATTATCCCATGGTTATTATTGGTAAGCCATGTCATATTATCCCATATCATCCTATATTATCCTATATCATGTCATATTTCAGGGTACGTATCTTATGCAATGTTCTCCCATGATATCCCCAGACAATACCACGGTTTCTGTTGGTTTTAAATCACCAATATCAACCACGATGTAATACTATCAATGTCTAGTAAACACTATAAAACATTGGTAGTATTAACAGTTATAGTGTTTTAATGGTTTAACTATCTAGTAAACACCACTATTTATTGTCTAGTATACCATCATTAACTATTATGAACCACGATTTTTTCCCAAATATATCCCCCTTTGGTGACCGCCAAACCAGGCCCAGAGAGCGCAACGAGGACTGCAGGAAGCACAGGACCTTTGGCACGCGCAGGCCATGTGCATGTCATGCATCTTTGTGGACGATCAATTTGAGAAGGGCCGGGGGGGTAGTTGTTTAATGATCCAGGATTTAGCAACTACCTATAGTTGAAGATATTTATCAACTATCATCAACTATCTATATTTATCAACTTAATAATCTTAGTTGAACAGATAACCATATAGTTGAACAATGTTCAAGACCTCTGTTTGGTTGGTGATTTTAGCGGGACTACCCGTGTGAATTATCATCATTCATTTTGGGTATCCTATTCCTGTCATTCTTCCCAACAGCAGTGCTTGTTGGGTTTCAATCTCTGAAACCCTGGAAAGCATGACCAATGCCTCTTAAATCATATCCCTTTATGGTTCCAAGTGCTGAAATAGATTTTGAAACGCTTCCATTTGTTCATTGCTTTGTTTCTCATTGTTCTTGATTGATGCCGGAGTATTCATTGTAAAGTGATCCAAAGGTGGTAAGCGGATTAAACAGCGTCAACCGTCCGTCAACCTCTCGTTTTGATAGTTAACCCATGTTAACCCCCCATTTCTTTCTGCTCAAAACACCATGCTTGGTGTTGCAGGTGAACATCACCCGCAGCGCTCTCAAAGTGGAAGAGAATGAGTTGGCCAAGCTGTCGGGCCGTTTGGGATCCGAGCGGAGCGAAGGGCTTGGCAAAAGGCAAGGGAAAATGGCAGGATTTTTTTCAGTCAGACGAATGGACGAACTATAGTTCAGAAATGTTGGCTTGATGTGTCAAGTCAAAGCAGTTGTTAGTTCAAGAATAGACTTACAAATTGTTTGTTCATATCCCTGTAAACTATCACGTGTTGTTCGTGTGAAATATGGTGAACCGTACCTTGGTAGGTCATGATACTCTGGATCAGGTCAGGAGGCCCTACAGCTGGCCTTGTTGGAGGGACGCAGGGTGCGGAGACCCGGCTTAGCCGCATGGGAAATCAGTGGAAATCCCATATCAATGGAGGTTTCAATGGGAAAGTGTCGGAAAATCCACTATAAATGGAGGTTTGAATGGAAAAATCCACCAGGAAATGGAGGTTTTAATGGAAAACTCCACCAGGAAATGCAGGCGTTAATGGAAAAAACTATCTTTAAATGGTGGATTTTCCAGCAAGCCATGTTTGAGTACCAGAGGGTAAGGGAAATCGTGTTCCTGTGTTTTTTGTTTCCCATTGTTTTGGTGGTGGCAACTATATAGGTAGTATATGTTAGTACACTTTCTTATTCTGTGTTATGTATGGGGGTGATTGTATGTAGTTGTATTAAGGGCATGGTAATTTCCTGGGGAATTGATGTTGAGATCATTTGTATTATCCCATCCTGGGTTGATGATTTTCGGACCTCCTTCTATGGACCGGAAAAATGAACACATCCAAATCCTGAACTGAGAATTCTTTCTAGCGAGTTATTTTATTTTGGGGGAAGATTGTATCAATTTCTTGATAATTAATAGACCATGGGTACCAGCAAATATGACCATAGATGACAAGACGCTGCTGATATCAGAGGAAATTGCGGAAAGAGTGAAACAGGTTGTTTTGTGCAGCCAAACAAAATAATGGAATAGATTCTGGAATATTTGTCTTGGTTGGGGGTTGTTTCGACACTTACTACCCGGACAGATCTTTCTATTTGCCGCTATTTCATATCCGGGATCGCTCATCCAAGTGTACTATAGTGTTTTGGGCTTGGTTCACTGTTGCGCATATATCAACATCTACGGAATGATGCGATTCCTTCCCCATGGGTAGTGTTTATCTTGCATGTCTCTTGTTCTCACATCAGCCATCAGCAAATTGTTGTTTGCTTGGGAAGCACGACCATCCTTTGCAAAATGAATGCCGTGCATTTTTACACTATTCATACAGTAGAAAACTTCAATGACCTTGATATTTGGCAACAACAATTTTCCTCCAGAGTTCATGTTTGTTTCCTGTGGTGACCACATCAACCCATTTTTCTCCCCGATCACCAGGCCTGGGTCACCTGGGTCACCACCCCCACCTGAGGCCTCCTTGGATCTGGATGGCAGAGTGGCGCAGCTGCGCTCGGAGTATGGGCGACTGTTGAACTGGCAGCAGGCGCCTGGCTCCGCAGGTTGGGGTGGCGATGTGTGAAAATGGAGGTTTTTATTATGGCTTTGGTGTACTGAAGATGTTGGCAAAAACAAATTCCTATGGATTATATGAATAAAATTGTGTTATATACATATATATATATATCTTATAAGATATAAGAATCATATATATCTACATATTGATCGTTTCTTCATATTTACTTATTATTGAAGGTCAGTTCCAAGATACACACACACACGTAGTGTGGAGTAGATGAGAATTCTGCCATGTTGGAGATGGTGTCTATCCCCAGTAGTGTTGCTGTTGAATATGGACACATCCTTGGTACAGCAGGGGGTAACATCCGGTAATTTCACACTGAAAAAATGGCCCATTCATAGTTTGATCTACCCTCTGGTTATTTAACATAGCCATGGAAAATTGCTAATTTTGGATGATTTTCCCATTGAAACCTCTATTTATAGGGGATTCTCCATGGCTACGTTAGTCATAACCAGAGTACCTATTGAAATTGTTCGATAGTTGTGCTGGTTTACCAGAGGGTAAGCCATTGGTTAAATCCCATTAAATCCCATTAAATCCCATCATACAAATCCAATTAACAATGTTCCAACTGACTTTGCTCTCAAGTTTTGAGCATTCTGCATCAACAAGTTAACCGAAGCCTCGGCTTGGCTAGGCTCATTCTGCCCAGCAGGGTAGCCCAGCCATGGCAGTGGAGATCACACGAGGTGACAAAATGCAAATGTCGTTTGGGGCTGTTGAATCCACCAACCAGCGTGGGTCAACATCTATGGATAGTATGTATATATTTGTTTATGTATTATAATCGTACTATATTGTATATATAACCGTAAATATATGTATAATATTGTATAATCATATTATGATGCAATATGTATATATATATATATGTATGATTCAGTATGATTGAATGAACCGCATGCACCAACTTCTGCAAAATCACCCACCAGAAATCGATGCCTCCGCTGCCTCAGTTTCCTCCCCAGGTCCCTCCGCTGCGACCCCTTTGGTCTCAGGGCCACGGCTGCTGAGCTGAGATGTCGCATCCAGAGACGGGGCGCCACAGCGGGGGGAGATGGCTGGATCATTTCTCTTGAAAGGTTTGTCCTATTTTTTTTTCCGAAAAGATGTTGGGAAACTTAGGGGTGGGTCACTTTTGTTTAATTCTGAAACCTGTTATTCTGTTTCATTTTTTTTTGTTGGGTGGTGATATAGAAGCAGTTTACATGACCTTGTTGCGAGGATTTTCCTCATCACGGTTTTTCCATGTTTTTCCTGAAGATGTGCAGAGCGCAAGTTGTGCCTCTATAGCTGCATGATGATGTTGCAAAAGTGTGCGTTCAAGGGAAATGTCGATTCACCAGTTTATTTGATATGCAATCAGGCATTTTGCCAGATATCCCATGCTGCAACGTGTTTACCCTGGGTTGGTGTGCAGTGTTCAAGCTTTGTCAGGGGCCTGGCCGTGTGCGTGACATTTCAGCTTCAAAGTCGCAGAATCTTCGCGGGCAAATCATTTGCTGGAATGCCAACTTTGGGTCCGTCCCTGGCCCACCACAAGATGCCAGCAACATGAAAGCAGTCAAATTGGCCAGTCAAACAAGATTGTCAAGGATACTATAGTTGCAGATAGCAAATTTCTCCGCAATTCCATTGCTTTGCCGGCTTGAACCGGCCAGCGATTTTCCTTTCAAACAGTAAGAACTGACACGCTTCCAGGTCCTTTCAGACAATGCCATATTTTCACGCCCGCCTCAAGGCGACATCAGCTGCAAAATGAGAATGATGCAAATTTCAAGATATTTCAGCCACAATTTGCTGATGTTAACTCAGTTAACTCCGGGAATTTTTGGCCATGGCTGTGAAGGAAGGTTGGTTGCTGAAGAGAGGTGCAGCTGTGGATAGTCCTTGGAGTCCACAGTGGTGTGTTCGGACCTCGGCCCTTCTTCATCTTTGGCCAGACATGGATACTGTAGCAGTGGGGGAATAAAACAGCCAGAAACAGCCAGAAACAGCGTGCAGCGTACTTAAGAGTAGCCATGCATGGTTCACCAAACTTCGTAGACGTGATCAATCTTGGTAAATTCATACCATGGTGTCAGGGATGGGAGACACAGAGCGCCGAAGCACTGATATCATGGGACTTTACTTCAGTTGGGTAGATGATGTATATACTGTAGATGAAGAACTATTAATGAGTGGATATATAGTGATACAGAATCGAGAATCCAACACACACAACGAATCACAAAAAATATGTATATATATATATATATTTGAAATATAACAATAATAAGAATAACAAGAATAATAACAACCACAATAATGATAGTAATATAATAACAATATAGTTATAATAATATGTAATGATATAGTAACGCAACATTAATATACTAATATAGTGATAATATAGTAATAATATAGTAATGATATGTGGATGGTATAAAAAATAATAATGATAATGATAAGCGTAATTATGATAATAATTATGATTATAATACTGTATCTCATAGGTAACCAAATAGATCGAAATGGTAAGGTATACTTTACTTTATATTATAACACATTATATTGCACAGATAGATACCCCTCAAAATCCCTCACCCGTTTTTGTTGGGAAGTCATATAATGATAAAGATGTCCCCACCAGCTCGACCACATTTTCTTGACGGGATTGCACACATTTAGCTTTCAATTGGGTCACCCCCCAGCTAAGGGGTGATACATAGACATATCTCCCCAGAATTGTATGAATTGGATGGATGATATTCATTGACATTTGAGGTTTGTGCATTCCCATGATCCAACAAGGTCTTGGACCAGAATGGCTTCAAATGTTTCGCTGATAGCCTGCAGCTCAGTGGCGGGCGCAATAAGCGAGTAAAACTGAACAGTCCATTTGTGATTTCATGAAGTGTCCTTGAATTTTGACCTATACTTGCGAAAAAAACATGATCGCTGCTGGTTGCGTCTGAAAATGCATGAAACAGTGCAATACTAGTATTGGATATGGATGATAGTCCATTACTTGATCTACTTGGTATTGGTGAGTCTCAGTGCCTCCCGGGCCTCCCAAGGTGACCAACAGCTGGTGACTTGCGAACTCGCTTTGGGACCAGGTCGGACCAACCTTCAACTTTCAACAAATGGGGAAGCTGGATGATACTGGTATTTTGCATCTGTCAAGCACTGTTTTGGTGATCAAAATGATGATGCTTACTTGCTCTGCGCAATGTCTCGTGTAAACCCATTTTTTGAAGTAATGCCATGTTTTGTGGTGTGCCATGGTGTTTTGCATGTGCAATCTACAATTTAGGTGCTCCAAATGATGATATTTGCTCAGTGAGCGCAATGTTAAGTGCAAACAGAACATGTTGAAGTGATACCGTGCTTTGTGGTGTGCCCATGGTGTTTTGCATTNATGATATTTGCTCAGTGAGCGCAATGTTAAGTGCAAACAGAACATGTTGAAGTGATACCGTGCTTTGTGGTGTGCCCATGGTGTTTTGCATTTGACATACTATACAATTTTGGTTACCAAATGTTGATATTTACTCAGTGTGCGCAATGTTTCGTGCAAATCCAGCATGTTGAACTGGAGCCGTGTTTGGTGGTGTAGTGGTGTGCACATGGTGTTTTGCTCAAACTGGGTTGACTTTACGCAAGTGGGTCAACTTCACACTGAATGCGTGTGCCCATGCGGTGGGTTGACTTTACNTGGGTTGACTTTACGCAAGTGGGTCAACTTCACACTGAATGCGTGTGCCCATGCGGTGGGTTGACTTTACGCGGCCTGGGTTGACTTAACCTCGGCGCCAAGTACCCTCTGGTAAACTAACATAGCTATTGAAAATGGCCATTTATAGTGGACTTTCCCATTCAAAATTGTGATTTTCCATAGTTATGTTAGTTTACTAGAGGGTATCTATAGTGAATCTAGTGATATCTTCGCAAAAGGGATGATGCAAAATCATGTATGGATATGGAAACACGAGTGGAATCACTATTATGAAATATTGATAAATATTGGGTGTGCAGAATCATTGATCTGTGATAGAAGGATGTGGATATGAGGTGGTGGACACATGTGATCAAACATATGCAGAAATTGCATTTTGTTGTATAGATGATTCATCCTGAGTTTATCATCTAATCCGATCGGAGTGGCAATATGATTGTGATTGCCCATGGCTTTGTTTCTTTTCCATCAATTTCCACTCAGTACTCGTACTTGTCGCTGACGCAAAATTTGCGAACCGTTCCATTGATTCGGAAATAATCTTATTCAATGTATGTGTCATGCATGTTGTTTCCTTTTTTTGAGGATATTTGAGGTACGGTATATACATAGATATAGATTTATATAAAGTTGTATTTTATAGATGATTTTTTCATGTCGCACTATGCTCCATAGTGCCTGTATATTTTCCCACAGGAAGGGGTCCCCTTGATAAATAAGTTGGTTTGCAACCAGGCTGGGATCTATACTGGAGAAAATACTGGTATCTCCACTTAGATGGTGTATGATGGGGTTATAAAGCAACTTACCACTGGGGGTCCCGTTCCTTGACATGTGCCATGCTCAACACATGGTTTATGTTCCCATATTGGGGGATGGTAATCAATCCATTTTCATAGGGATCTATAATCTATACACCCATTGTAGCGATTCCCAACATGCCGTGGTTCCACAGCCGGTCAGGTTCCCGGGCTTGCAGGTTCGCCAACATCAGGGCACCAGGAGACTGGTGTGTGGATGTGTTTGTCCCCGGGTTTTACTCCTAGTGATCCTGGTGGTTCGCAAATGATCGAATGTACCTTAAAAACATCCTAAAGATCATGCGATAATGTCATGTATGTTGACATGTTCGGTAGCAACATCATTGGTCGCATATTGAAGGCTCGCGGCTCCGAAGTTTTGCAGGAGACTCACCAAAGCATCGGCGTCTCAGCGGATTGTACGACCCAAATACTGGAAATTGGCCACCTTAAAGAAGGGACTTAGGGGATTTCGGGACAGTACTTGGATAGTTTTCATCCTGACATCAGCTGAAATTAGTTGTGTTCAAGCTTCAAAACTGATGTCCAATATCGATCATTATGTGGGTATTCTCCGCCTTACCTGACATGATGACATGATGACATGATCCCCAATGATGTTGACTACCCACCAACCATGGAAAATATTGGTGATTATTGGTGTTGGTGTAGATCATTTCGAAGGAAAACCATGGATTTCCATAGCTTTCCATAGCTTTCGTATGTTCACCAGGGGGTATCTCCATGGTGCCCAGGTAGCTGAAGCATCCGCCATTTGTTGATCCCAGGAAGGAGAAGCCCTCGGGCTTCGTCATCGAGGTGAATGTGGCCCTGCCAAAGCAGCGCAGAGAAATGGGCTACTTCGATGTGACTAGAGCTGCATGAAGTGGATTTATGATTTTTCCATCATTTGTTATGTTTTACTGTAACTATAAAACATATGGAATATCGTTGATGAATGCTGATTCGGTGATGACATTGATTAGTTCAGGGATTATACCACCCCATGTGTTGGGGATTATCATAAGCCATTAATCGGAGTCCCATACACCAGGCAGTATTGCACCAAATCTCTCTGCAGTTTGTCTGTAAATCCCATCTAGACAAGGTCTTGGTGGGAAATTCTCGGAATCTCATGGTGATGATCATTTCATGCGATACACAGCCAAATATGGTATGGTATGATATTTGGGTGTGTCAGATGTGTCGGAAAATCAGGGGTACCCATGAAATAGCACCTTTAATGCAAGATATTGATGCCATACCATTGGATCTGGGGTTTCCCTAATATGCAGGCAAACCCATCTCCCAAGCATTGTACTCACTACCAAGGGAATTGGACTCAGAAATATCAAACTATCCAATCAAACCATCGAGTTTACTATATAATGTTCTTGACAATTTTATACAATATTAGGATGACATCATCTTAGCTTCACTCTTAATCTGTACATACTTTATAAACCATAAATCATCAGAAATCTCATTCAATCTATATACTACAATCCAATCAGATTTAACCCATACAAATATTTCCATGTTGCATTTTTTTCGCACATGATATGGTCACTTAGTGACTAGCATGCAGCTGTTGAGGCAAAGGAGGCAGAGATTGTGACTGAGTGGCTGGCTGCCATTGAAGGTCCGATTTTGGGGGCTGGCACGGCTACATAGCCCGAACATTCAGCAACCAGCAGGGGGGTTGAGCACTCCTGGAGCAAATTGTACCCAAATTCTTGTATTGGGATGGTGATTGATAGACATTTATTGAAGATTTGTTCCCAAAATGCCTATCCTACTTGCGAATTGTCTGACATTGTAGGTGTTTAACCACAGGCCACCTCGCCCCTGAAGGTTGGGTGAAGGATTCCACTTGGCACCCCGGCGATATCGTGGCTAAGCTGCATCAGAGTTCCTGCGGAACACCGGCCTGAGCAGAATGCCGGCTCTTCTAGGGAAGACCCACTTATTATGACTGGTTCGCGGTTTCGAATATGTTGTTTTCCACCATAGGAATGGGATTTTCAGGGCTGGAAGACCAACCAATTGTCCAAGCTAGCTAATAGCCGGAACTTTCCGCATTGTCCAGAATGGTTCAGCTGTATTATGTTGTGCTTGCAGCATCCCAAATCAATGTATGGTTAGTTCACCTGTTTATGGGATAAACCCGAAATAGGTATCAGTGAACTGGCCACGTCCTCATTGGCAGGATTTGGGATGCAGATGTATATAAGCATTAAGAAAGCCGGTATGTAGCACAATAAGCCTTCAGCTTTTTGTTGGGGACCCTGAAGAATTATTGTATACCGTGTCAGCCATTTGGTTGACACAATAGGATACCTCGAACTCTGGGGGAAAAAAGCATCAGATTCTAAGGTGTGTGTACGCGAGGCGTTTTGCAGCGACTCCGCTTCTTGGTTTAAATGGTAGTTCTGGTTTCATAGGCGCGGTGCGATGATACCCCCCACTCACACCAATCAAGTCCCTAAAGCATCCTAAAGCATCCTAAAGCATCCTAAAGCTAGAGGTTGAAATATGTTAAACTATGACTACTTACGCCATGTGTATGGATGTATTCACCTGTACAGCTGATAACAGTCAGAATGTTTGCTTGACGTTTGAGAAACAACCAGGGAATTAGTTGGCCCCCGTGCGCTTCAACGAGAATAACTATGTTCCAACAAAGAATCAATGTGGCGAAACCTCAACCAAATCCTTGACTATGCACAATCATACCAGTTCCCCAAACAGCAATGTTCATCGGGCACATGCTGATAATTTGCTGGAGTTGAGGGTATCTGTCTTTAGGAAAACCCATAACAGGTTGTGACACAATTCATCCAAGTCATTCAACTATCTCAGTGTGAAAGTTTATGCAAGCCTATCAGTTCGGGGTACCACGCCGGGACCCCGCCCGTTTTAGGAAATACCCATCTGTACTGGGACTTATGACTTTAAATCCAGTGAACTGGGTAAGCCTTGAACCGAATGTCCCAATGTTTGTATATATCCCATGATTCCCGTTAAACACTCAAATAATGGTTAATTACCATGACTTGGCAAATGACCAGCCATTCATCAACCCATCTACCACTAATCCACCTTTATCACCAAGGAAGTGCAAGTGCCTCTGGAGCCTGGTCAGCACCTTGACTGTTCAGCGGTCCAGGGCTTGGAGATATTGTTTTTTTGAAATGGCTTGAAACGCGCCAAGATCCGCATGGATGTTCGTTAAACATATACAGTACCAGCACCAGTACCAGTACCTACCAAAAACATGAAACAGGATCAGGATGGTTTATGTAGTTTTCGATCGAAATTAGTGCAATTGCGTAGCAACATTGGTGCTATACCCCTGTGTTGAGCCAAACAAACTTCTCACAAATGCAAAAGATGATCTGCACAGTTTTTGGTGCTCCATGATGGATATAGCCGCGATTTTTTTTCCCCATATTTTGTTGCCATTGGATACAAAAAATGACATTGCTACAAGGCTTGAGGATATCAGCAAATATGGGTGATGGTAATCACCACCAGAGTCATTTTCATACTCGTGGTCATCCTCTTCATTACCACCGCCAGTACGGTTCCTCCTCTTCCCCCTCCATCATCATCATCATCATCATCATCATCATCATCATCATCATCATCATGATCATCATCATCATCCACATCCGCATCCTCATCCTCATCCTCGGCCTGGTCCTCGTCCTCGCCATTATCCTCTTCATTCAGACCCTCATCCCCTTGTATGAAGTCAAGCTCCCCAGATCTTCCAGATCAGGTACGGTCTTGTCGTCGAGGTGGATGGAGACGGAGACACCAAAGTGGATTTTCCTGGCCTTGAATATCGGCAATGGGCTCCCTGGCTGGCAGTTGGGGCAGTTGGGCGTGGGCAAAACCACTTCTTTGGGGGGTCTATGAATCGGGGCACCCCAAAAATGTCAACCCCTTATTAATAAACCATGGTTTATCAATCAGTGGTTGACATTAATCCCATTCAAATTGATGATTTGTGTGAACCACCATTTATGGAAATATGAATGTCCATCGAGCCATCGAGACTTATTCAGTATGTTCAAGAGAGGCTCTTATCATTCTTATCAATGTATCACTGTATATCAGATGATCTTGGGCTGCAAGGCTGCAAGGCGCTGATCCCCTTTCACCCGGAAAAATCTCGGCGCTAAGAAGCGCCAATACCTCGTCTGGTGCCCGGGGGTGCGCCCGAGGTCTTGGAAAAGAACCAGCACAAAATTCGGCTGGAGAAAGACCTGGATCCCAAAGGAGTCTTCCTTGCGCCTCGCAGAGACTAGGGCCAGGGGGATTGGGGATTGAGATGCTCAACCAGCCGGGAAACACTCTGGTTAAATCGGTTAAATCTTGTCTAGACAAGATCGGGATACTTCTTTTTGAGCGGCCAGATTTTCACCTTGTTTTCTTGGCTGTAGGCTACAAGCGCACTAGGTCAATGCATGTCAAATCTGCCCATTATTAGAATACCATATGGCTGCGGATCTGACAATCGGATATACTCCCATGTGTTGCCACCTTAGTGGGGATGATGATGATGATGATGATGATGATGATGATGATGATGATGATGATGATGATGATGATGATGATTATTGATGATGATGATGATGATGATGATGATGAATGATGATGATGATGATGATGATGATGATGATGATGATGATGATGATGATGATCAACCATACGGTTATCCATCCGGCATATCCTGGCAAGAATAGGACTGCAAAAGCTACTGTAGTTGGTTCAGATGAGAATGATTAACAGAGCTATAGCGGCCTACAGCTACCCCAACTTTCAACAACATGGGATAACAAGAGCATAAATTAAGCGCGTCGGAAGGCTGGCCGATTTTGAAAACCTGTGTTACATTCTGTGTGGGGATACCCATTTGTCCTATCCGTATTTGATCCCCATTTCGACACATTTAAATACCACATGACGTTCCTCCACCTAGGCGTTTGGAGAATCAGTGTTTGGTGATTAGTAACTGGGGTATAATCCCAATGCACATCCCGGTTATAAGGGATTCGAACCACTTTCTAATCACTAAGCACTTCCCACTGAGCTGACTCTGGTAACATCTAAGTTTGTTTGAAAATATGGTACCCGTACCCCAAATTCCCATTGTTTGTTAATCATAATTTTCCCTATTAAAACTATTAAAAGTGGCCGTAAATGGGAGTATAATAGCCCCTTTTCAGGTCCACACATAGCCAAAATCCATTAATTCATTGGTTCGATATGGTTGAATTTACCATGTGTTTTATGTTTCAACCATGTTAAACCACAGTTTTTGGATTGTGAAACCCCCAGTGAATGTATCAGAAATGCGATTCTCTTAGGAAATTGTGCCCCAGAATGATGTCATCATGCACTGGGCCTTGCGGATTGGCACTTCTCGTGTCTCCCGCTGCGCCTTGCCCGCGATAGCTGTGGGGATGGCTTGGTGGTAAAGACCATGGAATTGTGGATTGCTCAATGACGATACAACTTCAATAGTCCAAGAACACAGAGAATGTAGGATTTTATACAGAATTTAAAAAAAGAAGAAACAAAACCAAAGAAATTACATTACATACATGTTGCCATTTTGCTGTATGACCGATGATCATTTGGTCCTGACGAGAATGCCAAATGACCAAAACATGGGACAGAAACAAGTCCTTGGTTCGTTGTTTAAGTTTAAGTCCCCATGAAAAAACTCAGAGACAGGCCATTGCAAAGCAGGTACCCATCAACTGCCAAGGCTACGAGTTTGAAGCTGATGGCGTTTGCATGTCCTGGGAGACCAAGCTAAACAAGGGCTACGACATCACCAAGCAGCGTTTAGGCACGGCGGCGTGGCAATGAGCAGATCCAGGAAAACCTTGGTGTCTGTTAGGAGGCGGAGTATATATTTGATACTAGGGGGAAGGGATTAAGAATAACAAATACCAATATTGTTAGATTATGTATGATTATGCTAGATTATTAGATGAGTGTACTAGATCTCTGATTTTATTTTTTACATGTTTTTACGTGAAATTCCAAAGCAGTTTGTGTTCTTGTGCTGTTTTACATCCACATAACGTGGCCATGCTGGGTCTGTCCCAGCACGCAGGTGTGGTGCGTAACCCGCACCGGGAGATCACTGCGTGGTGCAATCGCTTTGGAGCCGAGAACAGCTACAACGCCACGGGCAACGGCCTCTTTGGAGGGAAGAATTGCCAGGACCGGGGCTGGCAGCCTGGTGTAGCCGCTGGTAGCTCCACATCCACATACTATCCCCTACTTGTATTCATCCACGCTGCTAGAGTGTGGTTGTCCGGTCTTGGTTTGGGGATGATGAATTCCAATTGAATAAGCATTGTTCTGATGATGATAGTGCCGATGATGATTATGATTGTGACTATGGTGATTCTGATAATGGTGATGATGATGACGATGATGATTATGATGATGACGACGATGACGATGACGAGGACGAGGATGACGATGATTATGATGACGATGATGACGATGATGACGATGATGACGATGATGACGATGATGACGATGTTGACGATGATGACGATGATGACGATGATTATGATGATGACGACGATGACGATGACGAGGACGAGGATGACGATGATTATGATGACGATGATGACGATGATGATGATGATGATGATGATGATGATGACGATGACGATGACGATGATGATGATGACGATGATGACGATGATGACGATGATGACGATGATGACGATGATGACGATGATGACGATGATGACGATGATGACGATGATGACGATGATGACGATGATGACGATGATGACGATGATGACGATGACGATGATGACGATGATGACGATGACGACGATGATGACGATGATGACGATGATGACGATGATGACGATGATGACGATGATGACGATGATGACGATGATGTCGACGATGTCGACGATGATGATGATGATGATGATGATGATGATGATGATGATGATGATGATGATGATGATGATGATGATGATGATGATGGCTTTCAGACCATTTGAAGCCATTTGAAGCCATTTGAAGCCACCAAATAGCATGGGGCCATGTTGTCTAAATCAACCAATGCAGATTCGGCTCTTGCTCACAGGACTTCGTCTTGGAACTCTGTACATTTTTAGGGCCACTTGGCACCGAGCTGGTGCGGCATTTCATTACGGCAAACCATTTGCAACCGCTCAGCCTGCATACTGGGTAAGCCAGTTCAGTCTTGGATCAAAACCTGTGAAAATAAATGGAACTATATACCGGGGAATCAACATCCATAAATTCCAGCTATTTTAAGGTGCCTCAGGTGGGTTTTGACCCATCACCAATTTATTTCGGTAGATCGAAGTTCACTAAGGATCGACACAGAGCAGCTCCCATACCGACAGGCAGAGAAGGCACCGTGGATCATCCAACGGGTGAGGGGCCATGGTTAGTTTCGTAAGTGGAGATCATATACCCTTCTGACTAGGCTTTAAATAGCTATAATGGAGCTCATCATTGGTTTATGTCCCCAAACATGACCCATAAAATAAATTGAAATAACCCGTTATGTTTGGGGATATAAGCCAGTTCTGATCAGCACTTAACTAACCATGGCCCATATCAACTGAAACCCTAAGCATTAATGGGGCTAATAATCCCAACCCGATAAAAAAGTATGGTTTTTGCAGGGTATCGACGATTAGCCATGAAACTTGGACGTATGGAGCCTGTTTTCATTATTGCATGTAGAAGTGAGATATGAGATCTACCCCAGTTCCTAACCACGAATCCTAATTTACCCCAGAGATCTGAGCAAGTTCGGAAGGACGGCATTGGCCGCACTGGCAGTGATGCTTGTGGGGGGAATCATCCCAAGAATTGTTGTTCCTGGCTCATGGTTCCGTTGTGAATTATGAAAAAATTGTCCAGATATATTCTGGATGGATATATACTAGGCAACGGAGAATTTCAAGGACACTGTCTCTCATGCACTTCCCAAAAGCTAACATTGGCTTTTTGGAAAATATGAACAGATGAGGCTGCAAGCCGAACGATCCTGACGTAGCAAGGTGGTATGAACAAATTTGGCTTGAATGATCGAGGGATCAGGCATTGTCAGTATCTATTTATATAGTATATTTATACAGTATATGTTTCTCGCTGGGTAAGCTTGATGAATGGTCTCAATGTGTTTTGTCGTTAGCCATGTGGAAGTAACATGTGCATATCTCAGTAGGATTACTGTAAGTCCTAACTCAAGGGGCTTTGAGCTTTGCCATGCTACTTAGATATCCTTGGCCTTAAAGTTGAGAATTGCATACCCCCACAAAGTTACTTGGGTTTGCCCCTCATGGGGTGGCAGGGTGGAATACAGGCACTATGAAATGTAGATACGGTAAATTTCAGGTCAGGCAGTGCTCAAAATATCAATGAGTTGGTTACTAATTGCTATACATTACCTACAGGAAGGCACTCCCAAGCTATGTTTATTGGCTTATAACCCCATTTGGCTATAGAGATGTCTACAATGAATCCAACCGTTGGCCTAGGTATCTAGGTATCAACTTGCCAATCGTTTGGGTCCCTTTTTTCGTGTAGTAACCCCTTCACAAAAAGGAGAACATCATCATCAATTTGGCTGGGATTTACTTTTCTATCTTTTTGGGAATGGTTTTAGGGACTACTACTGATTATAATGAATTATATACGATATAATATACTGGCTATTTTGATCATAGTAATCCCACAATGTCTCAGTATCAGTGCGAAATTGTAAATGTATGATCCCCAAAGGTCCAGAGACGAGCCAATAATCATGAATAATCCCTATGTGTATATGACACAATAATACGCAATATATCTATGTTTGCAATGGCGATGGCCCACAATCGGAACCAAAAACACCCGCCTTGGGATGCCATGGGATCTCCATTGGACTTTGAGGTGAAGACAGTTTTGGGCGCCGGCGCGTTGGTGGCTGCTGATGCGGCTTTGGGTGCCTGGGCATGGGGAATTCAGCTGGCCAAGAGGATTAATTGATGGTTATTAGTAGTGCTTAAAACCGGTGTCTGATTGATTATAGTATTTTATACTGATGAATGATGGTTTATACATGTTTATATTATTGGTTTAGTGAATAATTAGTAAATGGAAGTTCCATGAACCCCTAAACCCTAAAAACCTTAACCCTAAAGGTCTAAATTCTAAATCCTGACAGCCTAAAGTCAAAATTGCTGCGTACCGCAAGTGTTTTCATTCATCCTCTGGTGGCAAGTATTGTTTGTTATAAATTATAAATACAAAGTTGACCAAATAATGTTTTTTCTTTAAACTTAATTGTCGCAATGAACCCATTTGGGGATGTTTGCTGCAAGAGTGAAAACAAAGTTGCAAAGCAAATAAGAAACCATCCCCAATTTCACCAGAAGTAAGAACCATCCCCAAATGGTATAGGTTTATGTATTATCGGGTTTGCCACATTTAGTCAGTCAGTTGACCCTTTCTTTGATTATGTGGTTCGCCCATGACAATGAGTGTTATTATCGTCAACTCATTTTTAATCATTGAAGAACCACTGTGGTCATTGTTAACCCTTGATCAACCATATTATGAATATTCAGATATTATTCACCAATTATCAGAAATTAATGTGGCTTGCTTTTCAGAGCCCATGAATATAGGGGAGATTTCACCACGAGTTGGTTCTTATCAACTCTTAGTATCCCCTTGTCATTTGGTTATTATCCCATTACTAGTGCTTATTGTTATGTTTATTCATCATATCATTATATTAGTACTATATTAGCCGTTTGTAGTATATGTATCTCTTGTTGAACCATGGATTATGGTTATTAACCCGTTTCCACTGCTAGTATGAACCCTTGCTTTACCATATTATGTGGATATCATTCAGCAGGTATGAGTAATTTGTTTATCTCTTACTCAACGATATATTACTATTATCATCTATTATCATTGTTCATATTAACCCTTGATTCACCATATATCCTATTACCACCCCATTCACCATCCTAAAAATGTTTGATTCACCATATCATATATGAATGATATTGGATGTGAACCATTTATTAAACATATTTCAACATGTTTAAAGTGTAGCTATTGTCCAATGATTCACATCAGGCATGGGCCTCGTCGCGGGCGCCGTGGACATAGGCGCCACCATGGGCACCGCCGCCATGGCGGCCATGGGCACCGCCGTGTCGGCGCCAGCGCTGATGGCGGCTGCGGTGACGCTGGCGGGCGCCGGCACCGTGGTGGCCGGGGCAGGCACCGGGAGGGGTGCAGGGGACTTGAGGTGTCCTTTTGTGGTTTAACCATTAAGAATCGGTGGTTTAACCACTAGAAAATGATAGTTTAACCATGTTTAACCGTTAAAAACGGGAGATTTGATGAGATTCAATCATATTCAACTTTTTTTTTTCCGGGAGGACAATATAGACGGTATATTGTATACATCTATGATGTATGATTACTATATGAATAGGTATTAGCTAATCGATCAACTTTGTGCAATATTGGGTCTTAATTATGATCTTCTATAGATGATGGTGGTAAAATGGTGTGGTTATCAGTTTATGTTTTTGGGGGAGTAGATCATACCAAATGGTACACTTATACCGAATTGCATGGCCAAAACAGGGTTCTATGTTTCTTTGGGGTGTAATACTGGTATATCGGGGCATATAACCAACCATGATGGGATATAATTGAATTTGCAACCCGAAATTGGTGAAACAACAATATCGAAAAAATGTGTTCATCATTTTAGTCCGTTGATGAGAATTGGTGGATTAAAGCACCAGCAATCATTATCAACACAGATGGAGAGGTTCACAAAGAGAAATATTGCAAATTGGGATTGACCCACCAAATGGATATAGATGATATAGCCATCCAAAATTGATCACAACCTCAGTTGCTGAACAAACCCCATAGACCATGTATCATTATTTTCTGGAAATTATCAGAATCGTTTACGGAAAACTGCCCAGCTAATTTGCCCAACCTTCAAACTGTCAGCCCTTCGAGTTGATTTTGCTGGCTATCTTCAACTAAATTGCACTTGCCTTCACATGTGTTCTTGTAATCTGGGTATAACAATAACAACCCAGCCATTTAGGAATGATTTGTACCACCTATAAAAATGACGAAATTGGGGTGGGTGTTTTATTGTTTTACCAACACTAATATATTACAAGGCATTTTATGTGGTGGAAATGATTATTTGACGAAAGTCACCAAACAGACGTTGAGATGCGCTGGTTTTTGAGTCCAGGCATGCTGGCAGAGATTGGAATGAAGGATTCTGAGCCGAAGAACATTGAAACGTAGCTTGATTTACCCTCTGTTTATTTAACATAGCCATGGAATAGCTGGCTAATTTTTTTGATGATTTTCCCAGCTAGAAACCTCCATTTAGTTCGGGGATGTTCCATGGCTATGTTAAATAACCAGAGGGTAGCATTTTTGGCCATGGAGGAATGCACGTTTGCCTGCTGAAAATGGGTTTCTTTTTGCATATTTGAAAGCAATTGGCCATGAGTTGTTTTGCTGCCTTGGGGCAATGATAGAGCATAGCACACGTCATTGCACTGGACGTGTAGCTTGAAATGTATATTATATTACGTTGGCAATTTTGTGTATGGTTTGTTTTCATATGTGTTTCATCACAATTATTCGAGACCGTACCCCCGAAGTGTCTAAGAATGTGTTTGTTTTCCAGAAGGTTCAATCAACCAACTATGTTGCAAAGCTATACGTTACACAATGGAATCGAAGACAGCAGAACCGCTCTAACAGCTCTAACACTTGCGGGCAGATGTCCAAACCATCTTGGTTCAGTGATGATCAGTGATGCGATACAATTAGGTGAACTTGTTGAAAAGCTGTGTGTCGTTTGGAGGGCTTGCTACCTTAGTTGTGAATGATAAAGATTGCCTTCGATTATCTTCGATTACTTTATATGGTTATATCATGCTATATCAGTTGAAGGCCTTTCAAGTCGAAATGATGGGGGGAATGTGCTGCATCTTCAGCATGCAATATCACAAGAGGAAAAGATGCTGCATAACGATTTCTGTACGCACTTTGCTTGCCATTCGTTGTCTCTTTTTCGGGCTTCGGTTTCAGAGACCATAACGTAGCAAACTCATTCAATCTCCACGGATGGCCATGGTAGGGCCTTGTAGTTAGATAGCCGTAATGCTGTTACTGTGCGGGGCAGTCTTAGGTTCGATCTGCGATTGCTGCACCGTGTGCATGATGAGAACTTGGCTCTGTGGAGAGAGCATTAAAGAATATTGAAGAACCATTGTGTTTAAACTGCACCTGGTGACATGATCAAAAGCTAGGACTCAGAACATTGTGCAACAATCGCAGCAGATAGTGTTCGATGGCATGATGTGGGACATCATGAAGGATCGCAAGCATCAACGTGCTTCATGAAAGCCCAACGTGAGCAAGATCTGTATTGTCGATGTGACTGAGTTCTTGAATACTTTCGTAGATTGTTATCATTCCGTGGTGTGAATAGCACTTGCTCGAGTCAATCAAGAATAAACATGGCTAAGAAGGTAGAAACGTGCTTAGGAACGCAATGCAACGCAGGAGCTCAACCTAGCTGATGCATATTGACGCCAAGTGTGCCATCATCAAAGCTACATTTACCAAGCACAAGATAGTCATAAGTCAATCAATACGAATTTGTCGTGGTTAATGGACGGATTCCTGAAATGGTAGGATGACCACAACCCATATACCTTGTTTTGATCATGGCACATGTGGTAAAGTTGGGCAATCAAAAAGTTGGATGGTTGAACCATGAACATTCACAGTTTATTTGTGGTTTCCATGGCCACAAAAAGTCAACAGATAGAAAAACAAGGCCTACTATAAAATAGTAACTTGTTGTTTCTAGATGTTTTGGGGTTGCCCATCATATCATATCCCACAATAAGTCTATACAACATGACTAACGTTTGTGACTCGTTGGGCCTTGAACTTTTACCAAAGCAACAAAGTGGCGTCGATGCTTGCACTCTGCTTTGATGCTTAAGGCATCACTGCAGCCAAATCCCTCAGCAGTTGGTGCTGATCGAGCAGAAACAGAATGAGAAAGACTGGAAACACCTCGGTTGATATCCAGTAGAAATAGAAGTGTTAGTATTCATTGACATTATAATCTTTGCAAAGTTCCCATTGTGTATCTGTATGGTCATTTCGAAAATCGTGTACCTCAAATAGTTTTACCAGTGGTGATGGATAAACATCAAAGTGAGACATTATCAATCATGATGATACTCTCGCAGAATGACAGCGCCAAGCTCCAGCGCCGATTTCGTCGAACGTGGCAGACCATGCCAACAGCTTTTTTGAAAGCACTGGTTTTCCGGAGAATGGTTTGTCACATGCTTTTCCGAGATGAGATGCTGCCAGTCACACAGTATCACACTACCTATAAGATTTATCAGCCGTATTCAGCCGTTTGCTTGTTTGGTAGTGGTCCGTGTTGCAGCATGGGGGGAATATGCGCGAATCAGAATGATAGTAATGACGACGATTATACTGATAGTTGATGACTCTCTGCAATAATTAATTGTAAGATAAGAAAATATAAGGTCAATACTGTAATCACTTGCTAGAGGCTTTGTGGACTCTTAAAGCTTAGCCATATGATCAACAGCTGTTGGATTAGACTTGGCAGCAGCTCATTGCGAGATGCATATGTTTCATTAAAAGGCGTGGCAGCTCCTTTGCATCCTCATCATCACCATCATCATCACCACCGCCGCCATCATCATCACCATCATCACCATCATCACCATCAGCATCGGCATCAGCATCACCATCATCACTGTCATCATTCCCACCACCACCACCACCACCATCATCCTCATCATCATCATCATCACCATCATGTAAGACAGCAATTCTTGTCAGATTCCAATTCTTCATTATCGTTTTCATCGGAGTTGGTTGCATGTACTGGATGTATCCTTGTTTGGTGGATTGCGTGTTTGAATTTCTGGGCTGCACCCCTCCGTTTGCAAACAAACCATTAAGAATGGTCGTGTCGTTTTTGTTTCGAGGGTAGCATCCACCATGTTAATGTCGGTGATCTTTGATTTGTGCGAATTATTCATGCACCTAGACCATCCAAGACCCTCAATCCATACACAACAATGGCATACAATTGCTATTTTCCTGAAGTTTCTGTTCTTTCGCTGGGATTGTGGACACATTTCAAGACATATTGACTCATACATACAAATGCGTCAATATGATATATTTATCGAATACTAATGTCTATATCAAAATCAATATCAATATCTATACACATGCAGCCACACATGTCAGCCCACCCCAGTGACCCAAATAAATCGCCAGATCTGAGGTCAGGAGGAAGAGCTGCAAGATCTGCGGCGACAAGACGCAGAAGATCAGGCACAATATAGGTACAACCTTAAAGAACCAGACTACTAAATCTCTCTTGGGTACAACTTGAAGTTGCAAATTGCAAAGCTGGTAGAGGTCGTGACTACGGTGACCCCCACAACAACAGGGAGCTTGGTGAGGGTTTAATGATCACCAACAACCACGTCGGTAAGATCTTATGAGGACTTATGGAGCATCAATCATTTGGGGGTTCTGGGGAGTCATTTGACTGGGGTTTGGTTAAGTCCCCATGACATGTTTGTCTTCAAGATCTTCAATATCGTGTCAATACAAACGTTGACATATTCAAACACAGAGCAGAAAACGCATAGCCAGAGATGTGTATTGAGTTGTTCAAACATATTGATATAGATTGGGAGGTTGACATGTTGAAAGTGTGAGTAGCATATTATTCAAGCTCTGATATTGTCGGGTCTCCCGTCTCCAGCTCCACTGCAAAGGCCAATCTTCAGAGGAAGCGTGCAGAAGAGGCCGAAGAAAGAACGAAACTCACAGAGCAATTTTGAACCATCCAGAACCCAAGATGATCAAAGATGTTGATGAATTTGATTAATTGTTGATGAAAGATCAGTTGAACCATCAAAGGTGAACCATACTCTATTAATGATTATTCATGCTAATTCACCATTAGACATGGCTTGATACTAGATGATATTAGCATTATTAAAGATTAGAGTATGTTGATTGTCTTGCCATCAGTTACCCAACAATAACACACAGTTCCTAGACGCCAGGGTACTTTCAGGGATGTTCATCTCTTTAAATGTCAAGATGTCCAACGTTTCTATTGATACCCCTTTCAGTCACCGTAGTGCTCCTAATACCCTTTTCTATCTTTTCTTGTTGCTTAGACCCTAAGAAACAACCCAAAGACAGTGTCTCTTTTTTTTTTTGAATTGTACCCAAACCCAGTGTCAAACTCAATATAGAGCCCATTCAGTTTCATAGATTTTGAACTTTGTTGATGGGTACATCCACCTGTTTGAGAGCCTCAATTGTCAATGACATAGTTTCTGAGATTTCCGTTCAGTTCCGTTGTTTATGTTCCCTAAATTATTCCATTGACTGAGAGTTTTGCTGATAAGAAGACAGAGATGTCCATTGTTTAATCTCATGTTTTTCAGTTGAATCCTGTCTCTGGATAAATCCCCAGTTGCCGCTAATTATCTTGGACCTTACTTCGGGGTGCAGTTCCAGTCACTATTGGATATATGATCATACTTGAGAGCATGTCAATAGGGATTACATCCCAACTTATGATCTTATGGTTGTGTGGAATTTGTAGGAACTTCCAAGGATGGCACCCCTGTTCCCATAAGCCATAAGCCTCTCACAATCCCATGACAGACCCCTGTTCCGTATGGGAGGATTTGGTAATGAGAGTCCCATTATTGGGGGTGCGTAAAAATTCCATTGATATGGGGGTAGTTACCCATATATAAGCTAGTAGTCCAACTGGGTTGTACTATGTTTTACTATGGTTAGTAACCACTTAGTGGGATGCACCCCCTAAGAAGTAGGGATGCTGATGAACATTATATTCATATGAAGAACCATAGTTATAGGATGATATTGTAGGAATGATATCCCGACTTCGGGGGGTTATACCCAATTCATAAATTCAAATTGGAGATGGTTTTACCACACGAGCCGCGGAAAATATCTGGTACATCACGCAATCGATGCGGCGTTCCTACCTCGCAACCTAAGTATGGTGTTTTCGACAAATCGCGGTACGCGCCAAGACTATTCTTCACTTCACCAAATCAAAGCCGTCCATATCATATTATATGATATTAAACTATCCCATCACATCCCATAACTATCCCATGGATTTCTTCCCATAGAATTCCACAAAACTATCCCATATTTTCCCTTAATATCCATTATTCTCCCATTATTCTCCCATAGTATCCCCATTACACCACAATTTCTGTTGTTAAATCACCACTATAAACCACTATAGACCCCACTATAAACCACTGTTGTCCCATCGTTATCCCAACGTTATCCCATGGTCTTCACCCAGCGACTCCACGTCACACCAGGCCTTTGTCCTTGGAGCCCTGCAGGCGAAGACCGCCGCCGAGCTACGCGCCTTCGAGGTGAAGCCGGAACGGTCCGGCGGGGGATTTTGGGGTCGGTGGTGGGTCTGGAGATGGGAAAGTTGTCCCAAAATCCTGGAAAATCATGGAAATGTCACCAGCAAGGCCTGGAAACTTTGGAAAATTTAGCAGAAAAAGATGGGGGAAATTGGGATTTCAGCAGCAAAAACCATGGGAAACATGGGGATGTCACAACTAAAAATCCTGGAAAAGATGGGGATTTCCACCAGCAAAAACATGATGGAAGATGGAGATTGCAAAATGATTGGAACCAAAACAAATGATGGGATTTAACTGGGATTGAACATGAAAATATATGGGATGTCATTGAAAGATGAGTGGAACAACAAATGGTGGGCAGGTCTGCATCTCCCATCTCCACCGCCTGGGCCGAGAGATGACGCAGGAAGCCGCGTCACTTTGTCGGATGGCCACGGGACAAATTTTAAAACCAAAGATGGTTAGATGGGGAGGATTATCCCAAAAATGTGATGCATTCTGTATTTATATGCATTTATCTCACTTACCTTACAGTACCTATAGTATAATATATGTATATGTTTAATGATATATGATACATATGAAATATAATGATGTTTAATTGTACATATAATCGTTATTATAAGAGGGGAAATTATCAAGAGTTCACACTGAATGATATGTATATATATTATGTATAGCTAACAATTAATCAATGTATTCATCTTGTTTCCGGTTCGGGAATGGGCATCGCTATAATTTGCCTTGAAGAGTGGTTGAGATTCAACCAGCTCAGCTGAAAATTACTGGAAAACCTTCTGGGGATCCAACTGGCTGCCAACCAGCTATGCAGGCAATGATTAATTGACATTGTGGATACATCCATTGATTGCCTATTATTTTGGGCAGTTTCCACATCCCCATATTTTTTGTTAGCCTCGCAAGTCTGACTTGTTTGAACAAAGCTGCACTGATTGTTGACTTTATTCCTTAGTTTCAGCCAAGGTCTTTGCAACTGGAACGTCAACGCGAGTCTCCTGGCGTTTGCCGTTGTTTCCCGCTGGGCAAAGCATAGACGACAGCGATGGGTGTAAGAATAAAGAGCCACAGCTCAAAGCAAATGAGACCAAGAAATACCAAACATACTTGGCACATTTGACATTAGTCATTGCTGCTAAGTGAGAATTTGTTTCGCTCAACACGCGTTCCTAGCTGAAGAGCCATGATTCCATGATCGCAATGGATCTGGACATCCCAATGTGGGGGAACAGCCAGATCGAGGGAAACCAAGTCGCTCCAAACTGTAGGGAAGTCACCGTGGCAGATCATAGCCTGTTCACTCTAGGGAAAACCAGTGGTTTCCTATAGATGTTCTCTTCAGCCATGTCGGATTTGCCAAGAACATATCGGTTGCAGCACGATCTTTGTACATCAGTGTCAACCAATGGATGCCCATGTGTTTTTCTTGGTTTCGGCAACCCATAGTGATCACGATGCTGTTACATTGATAATGATATCTGCATATATATATATATATATGTACAATGATGTACCCATAATTTGTCATCAGTATATATAGTATGTACATATACAATCATATTTGGACCATTACGTACTGGCTATCTATCCACACTGGTCGATTCTCAGGTTGTCATTGATTTCTGCGCTGCGTTCCGAGCTCCAGAAGTCGAAGAAGGCGACTGGCCATCGGTGGGATCATCGAACCTAATATCAACCAACAAACGTGGGACATTCACATCTTAACCCAGGAAAGTATGGAAAAAACATCGAAAAACATATCAAAGATGGGACAGTAACATATGAAACAATATGTTTTTGGTTGGTTTAGCCACAATGTAATTGTGTTTTGACCAACAAACATTATATGGTGGCTTAACCACCAACCCTTGGGATATAACCTGTGAAACTGTTGATTTCATAATCAAAAAAAGGTGATTCATCTGACAAACATTGTGTATATATGCATAAATCCAGCAAAATTGGGATGTATTATGATTGAATCGCCAACTGTGATGATCCCTATCAAGTATCTCCAATGAAACTCAAACATAGTCAGGATGATTGCCTTGTAATCGGAGACTTCAGGTTTAAAGAGATGAAACTGATCCATGCCTCGCTGGTGAGGCGTCTTCGGGGCCAAGGCTCCACGGGATCGGGCCAAAGCTTTGCTGAAGCTCCTGCCCAGCGGAGTTTGAAAGCATGGTGTTTTTTTATTGGGGGGGGGGGGGATTTTCCATGTGTGTTTGCTATCAACCTTGATTATCAACCGTCCTTGAGGCCGAGGTGACTGATAATTACCCAGCTAAGCAGAAGATGACAACAATCTGTATGGGTTGTGTGTGTTCGATGAGTTTCATGTGTCATTCCAGACTTTCGCTCGAGTGGGATCAGATTCCGATGAACTACTTGTAGGGAAGGCTTGGTTCTATTCATCACTTGGGTCCAATTGTTATTGGAGGGAAGGACTACCATGCTTAGAAACAAGCACATGGCGTGCTGCACATCTCATGATGCAGGCGTTCGACTTCTGCGCCACAGCTTCGCTGGTAGGGTGACCTGGGGCTTAGTTGTGAAGGAACAACACAAGAGGCCATCCCATTTCATGTGGCTTAAATGGTTTTTCTCAGGGAAAAGGCGAGAGGAGGTGTTCACAATAGATCACATTTCTAAATTGCCGATCTCTGTTTTTCCACTAGGCGAGCACCATTCTTCTGTTCATTTGCGTCTCAAAGTTATCGCCCTCCATGCTCAATGCTTGAATTACTACCCTCTGGTAAACTAACATAACTAGGGGAAATCACCATTGTTAATGGGAAAATCCATGATAAATGGCAATTTTCAATAGCTATGTTAAATTACCAGAGGGTAAACATGACCAACTTTGGGGGGTCCGAAGCGGTCCAGAACTGGTGTTGGGTGATTTTGAGCCCTGCATCGTCTCCAAGGCACGTCCATCCCGAAAGACCAGCTTTGGCCAGGAGAGGGCCTCTGTTATATACATATATATATATATACATGTACATACAACACATATAATCATATAATTATTGTGATTAATTAATATTCCAGCATTGTATCCATATGTCATATATCGATTTTTGATCACCTCATGTTTTGGTGAATAATCCAGTTGCTTTCCCGCGCAATGTGTGGAATACAACGCCACATCTCGCCTTCCATGGCAACCCAGAAGGAGTGGCACCACGTCCAAGAAGCCACCCAAGAAGGCAGCGCCGACAGGGCGGCGAGGTCATTTTTTGCGTGGATGTTGGTGAAGATTTAGGGCCAGTCTTTGGAAACACCCCCTGTTTTGGTTGCTTTATATTGCTTACTAGCGACACTAGCGATTAATAGTGGTTCAGAATGGGAAAAAGAACAGGTTCAAAACTAGTTGGTGGTTTTGAGTTCAGCATGTTTGATGTTCAGGCCAAATATTTCAGGGATATTGAAGCCGCCAACTAGATCGTTTCTTGTTCATCTAAATTTGTATCTACCAATCGCTCCAAGTTGACTTGATCTACCCACTGATGTGAATCAGTAGTTCTATATTCACTATAATGATCTTCTCTGAGGTGATCTGATGCAATTACTTAGGGAAATAGATTGACTATACTATACTATACACAGTATATCAGAGTATAATCTCATATATACACATGTATTCAATCTGCATGTTTCCAGATGCATGGGGGTTTTTTAAGGACCCCCTCTCCCATTCATTCCCAGCATCCTGGAGGTCTCCGTCCGCATTCAGAGGCCAGTACACCAGGCGACGCCTTGGTGGGTACAAGATGGGGTCCTCTTAGATAGGTAACTCGCTTTGTAACTGCTCAAGTGGTTTCTATAGTGAAATATGATATATATACATATATATATATATATAGTATGTATATACATATATATTATAATTGAGAACTATATTATATACATCTATCATTTAAAATGTAGATGTAGCTTTCACAATCGACCCCCAAATTCCAATAGAATTGACGCCTCATTGGTCATCAGAATGAGAAGGGGGTGGGGGGGTATTAATGCGGGGTTGCCATTACAGTTCGAGCGGTTTATGTAGACAACGTGTACCTGGGGGCGCCCTTCCTGCAAGCTCTTTGGGGATTGATGGTGTTTCACCAACCAAAATAAGGGATACCTTTCGTAATCTGAGTTTGCGATATCACCATGATCCATATGCATTGATGTATGGGTAATCACTCAGCGATCACTTAGCGCGAAGAGGCTTGAGCTGGAGGAGTGGTGTGCGGGCTCAAAGCCACTTGGCTTCAGGAAGTTGCGGGGAACATTTGACAGTGAGCTCTCCCTTAGTTTGATGGTTAGAAGACGTGGTTTGCCACGGGTTTTCCCTTGTGATCGGATGTGATCGGCCATGGGTGAGTATAGTCTTTTCCAGGGCTGTGATTGAAAATACGGGATTTCATCATCAAAAGTGGATGTATAGTATATTAGCAACAGCATGATTCGATATTTGGATGTCTCTGAAAATGTGGTGTAGCAGTACCCCAAAATGGCAATTACCATAGGAAAAATGACGATGGATGATTGATTTTTGGAATATGATGGAATATGCTATTTTCAGATAAGTCCAAATTTGATACATAAGAGAAGGGAATGATCAACACTATCAATATGACCAACTTTGGATTTGCAAGCTTTGACCACGGCATTGGCATCCCAGTTAGGAGCCATTGTGAAACCCACGGGAGCTTGAAGGCTCACATTTTGTGGTCAAGTCTTGGATTGAAAGCAACTTGATTCCAACCTTAATCAATGTCAATCTAGGGTAGATGAACGCCTGGTCTAGTTACTAAGTGGATCTAGGTGGTAAATTCTCAAGTTTGGGGGGATGGACCTCAAAAACAAAACGTGGCGTTTAGCAATGCGGGCTTGAGCTTGTGCCCAATTCCTTTAACTTCCTAGAGTTGGGGCCGCCACTCCAATCACATGTCCAAATAATGGCAAATTGAATTTTGAGAGGGCAGCACCTCCGAAACCGGGTGGATTTGGGGTTGCAAACCTAGAGGTTTTGATGTGAATGTAAGTATGCAAATGATTGCAAATGTATGTATAGATACATGCACATGTAAATGTAATGAACAATTACATCTATAACTTATAACACCCAAAAGAATAGACCGTTCGATTATTGTGGTTCCCACTGGAAGTGTCAGTCATCTACCGAGGCTCTAAAAAGCGTTCTTGAAGTGCTGAGTCATGGTGTGAGCTTGGTACAAGTGGGGTTATAACCCCAATTTCATTGGCCTTGACGAAGAATGTTGTCATATGTTGTCATATGTTTACTTTCAATATGGTAATTACGGTTATTCTTTAACAATGTTTGCTCAAATTTGCTGGTGATCGTTTGTGAAAGGGTGAGTGCGTTGTACATGAACTGTCAAGGCACAGTTGCACAAATTACTTTGTACAGCATAGCATCCAGATACTGCGGTCTAAGCTGTGCCTTGCGGCAGTCTGAGCTGGTTGAAGTTTCATGGATTTCAAAACTCTGGATGCATTGAATTCGTGAGTTTTTTCAACGTTTGGAGCGGCTCCTGGTCATGTGTACGGGTTTTGCTAGACACAACACCTAATGGCGCTGCTGAAACTTGGGCTGTGCGCTGCGTTTGCCGACCGACCACTAGAGATTAATGCAAGTATTCAAGCAGCAAAGTTGGAAGCATTGAAGCTGAGTTGTTTCTCACTTCTTTTTATATACATTTTTTTTTACCCTTTCCTGGATTTGCACAGTTAGCCATCCAATCATCTAATCTAGGAAACAAACTGTCTAAATGATGATTGAGAATTGTATTCTAGCGAATTGGCAAATCTTACATGACATACACACCAGTAACAGCCATTGTGGATATCCTATATGATATCCTACTGGCCTACCGGCTATAATTCGAGGTCAGTACAGAGCAAAACCAAACAATTGCAAGCTTGCGCCCTTGTTGCGTGAATTTTGCATGAGGCTATGGAATTAATTTCTGAGGTTCATGTTAGATTGAATGGTTCCGGATGATATGATGATATGCCAGTGGTTTCACAACTTAAAAGGAAAACTATTGAGAACTAGAGTTGGATATTGAGAACTAGATTTTGACACATGGATGTGACTGGTTCATTGAAAAACACGCAGTATCTGAGTGGTGGGAATCCGACTTGATCAAACCACTATGTTTTCCTTGAAGTTATGGGCGTTACCCTTCAGATTTGGTAGGATAATGCGGCAAACCCAATAACAACAAACCGCCCCAATAGGAATTTAGTATGTGTTTGTATTGGGTAGACTCCTAGATGGTACCTGCCTTTTTACATCTAATATCGCACCACCATGCTATCCTTCAAGTTATGGGATGTTACAGTACCTCTTACAATTTGGTGGGGTAATTTGGCAAACCCGAAAATGAACCATTCTCCGTAGAGGTTTTTTTGGGTTTTCACTCACATGAGACGATACAAAATGGCGTAATCATGGCTAGTGAATGATATGGTCTATTTTTAGGTTTACCCCATTACCGAATTAACTATTTGTCAGCGCCGGTCTGGCGCTGGTGGCGCTGGTGGCGCTGGTGGCGCTGGTGCCGCTGGTGCCGCTGGTGCCGCTGGTGGCGCGGGGCAATCTCCAGAAGAGCCGGCTTGGAGGCCGGCTGCCTGCGGGTGTGTGTGTGTGTGTGTTGGGCGTGGGCTGTGGCATGTTTTGTTGAAATCTAGAGACCCTCACCTGGCAGGTGGGGAATAAACCGATCGCTTTGCAATTCACACAGTTGCATAGCAAATCAAGCCTGAATATCTTCGGTAAGTGTTCAGGAAGTATTATATTTATCTATTTAGTTATCGATATATATATATATATACATCAATATACATATACATATAAGTATAGACCAGCTTGAATTCTCTTGCAACCCCTGGACTACAAAAAAACGGCCTAAGTGTATGCTGGACGCGAAAAAATCTTTAGCTTGATAATTTTGATTGGGATTGCAACATCTCAACATCTTATAGGGTCTCGAAATCTGCCCCGTGAGGCTTGGTAATCCATGTCAGTCGCGGAGCCAAACAGGATCTACATAATATACATTTATACACACACGCATATATATATATATAAGACATATATATATATACACACATATATATATATATACTTAGTTACTTATTTGTATACACGCATAAATTTGTTATTTTATATATACATCGAAAAGTGCAATCTTATATGTAGTCGATATTTTATAGAGCGGCATCTGAGTTTGCCATGGCTGCCAAAAGTTTTCTGGCAATTTTGCCTAGATGATGTGATCGAAACCCAGCTAATTAGTCTATCCTTGATCTTAGGAAGGTTTCCAATGCACCAGCATGGTGCCAAAACAATTTGTTGGGGTAGAACCATCATATTTAATTATAATGAGGAAAACCTATTAATTATGTAATATTTATCCCGAAAGTGAGTTTATCATCAGGTAGACCCCTATTTAAAATGATTCAATTTTGTTTTCAAAAAACATATGTACGATACTGGGATGATTTAGCATGGGTTTACAGCATTACCTTCGTATTTTTTCTTATGTGGGTCATATTTATCATGATCTGTTGGTACTTTTTTGGTTTGCGTTTGGTTCTACCAAGTTATTTGTTTTCAGGGGGCTGCGTGACTCCAAAGGCCGGTGCCACCATCCGGGCCCCGCCTCGTGCAGGTCCCAATGTGGCACCGGCAGTGCCAAGGGCACCAACGGCGCCAAAGGGCGCCAAGGGCGCCAAGGGCGCCAACGAAGAAACCCCAATGATATTTTGGGGCTACATACCCGAATAAATCAATAATAGCTAACATAAGAATGTTTACGGGAACATGTTTTATTGGAAGACCCTTCTTCCCTTTCCCGTAATATCATTGGGATGAGCAGGTGTTTGAAGAGCGATATATCATCCAATGTAGAATTCTGGGGATACATCTGAATTTTAAATTACATAAAATTTTGCAAGGGCATGATATATGTGCCAAACTCTGGTTCTGGGTAGCCAAATCTAGTTCTGAGGAGCCTTCCTTTTAAGACAAATTTCCGCTCATGTTCATGGGAGAGAGGGAGAGATGAGTTGAGTAATTATTAAATCCATCCTTTTTTTTGTTTGGATGGTTTGGATATAATATGCCCTACATTCCCCTTATTTGGTATCCCAAAATCATCTGATGTACTAAATCCATCCATACACATGATCCCAACTCATCAGCATGGCTTGGATCAACCCTTGGGAGGACGGTGTGCTGGTTATCATCGATTGGGGGTCCCTTGGATCGTATGTGCTACCGTGGAGTTGCAACTTAGAGAGCCTTTGGTGTCATCAAACATGGAAAGAAATGGATAGTTCAATGGAAATATGGGGAAATCATCTATACATATCTACAATTATCTACAAATCGAGTGCGAAAATCCTCTACATAGAAATGGAGGTTTGTAGCTGGGAAGATCATCGAGCTATTTCTCGGGGAGTGTCCAGCAAGCCATGTTTGATTACCGGATGGTAACTCCTTTCTTTTTCCTGGCACTTTCGCTATAATATCAGGGATTGGCCTTGACTTGGGAAGTTCTTTGATTACTGGCTAGCCTACCCAAGCCTTGTCCAGCATGCACTGTGAATCTGCAATAATCATCCCAGTTGATCCCAGTTGAAAGTGGGACAACCCTATTTAGGGACTTATCATAGCAGGGTTGCCTTCCGCAGTTACCAAGTTGGATGATCCTCCAAGTGAGGGTCACTAACAACCTGAAGGGCTGGGGAAGATCCTAAAAACTGTGACAGCAACTCCCAGGATCTCAAGATGTTCCAAACTGGTGTAGTTTGAAGGTTTCTGGCCTGGGAGATGTTGGCATACAACTGGACTGGGAATCGACAATTGACAATTGCATTTTTCTTGCATATGTTTGATTTGATGAGGGAGTTTATACATTTATTTTAGTGTCCTGTAGCCTGCAGTTTCTCGCAGAATTCTCCAACATAGAAGCCAAACATCAAAAAATTGGTAGGCAGAACAGTCTTCTCAGTTTCAACTTAAGAATTCGGGGATACTAGACGGTCGTTTCAGGATGATGTTTGTGGCTTGATTTTCAGGGCCCCATTGTGGGACCTCACCCCAGGGCAATGAACATTCGACATCGGCATCAGGCTTGTTGCCGACATCAGCGAAGCGCTGCGGCAGCAAATTCTGCGATACGCCGGGAGACTTGGAAGCCATTGGAAGCTGGTGAAGTATGGTGAAACTATGTGAAATTGATTCAAGCCGGTTGATTGAGATGATATTGAGCTTCATTGATTCCAAATGGTTGATCAACAGCTCAAATATTCACCTGTTAGTCAGTTTGATTGAAGATACAGTACCCCTCTTGATTGCTCAAGATATTTTGGTTACAGTCCTATCAATGTTGAATGATAATGAATGGTATTCATATCTAGGGAACGTTCAAATCTCCGGCTTTTTCACCGCTCCAGCTGCCTCAGATTGCCCATATTTTGGCCAATGACTACACCGCCATCCCAGCAGACCTGGTCATGGACTCAGCTGGCCATGGCTGGCCACACAATTTGCTAGCGGAGATATGTGCGGACATTATAGAAAATCAAGACACACTACCCCACCATGCTCATAATATAGGTGAATATCCAAATTTATGCCGATATGTAAAGACACGCCGCATTTGTACATCCACAAGATATGTTTGTTGACTTCATTTATGTGCACATATCCCAACTTATAATATGTACATATATATATATAATCATATATACTGTACATTCTACATTTGATGTACATATAGTCTAGTATTTATAATAACATACATAAATGTGTAATCCAAATCCTGAACTAATCCAAATAACACATTGTGATATATATATATATATACGGACAAACACCCGTGTTGTCCGCGCCTCTCCCCGGCAATGTCTCGGGAAGCCAAACAACAATATCCCAAATTCAGTCAATGGATGACACATCGAACCGCAGTTGTCCAAGGACTCGATGTTACAAACTCACCTGTATCTAAAGCTGTTAGCTCTCCGCGTTGCGCTGATGCTATTCACCAATTTGTGCGCGAAGCGTACTGGTGTAGTGGAACATCGCCAATTACTGCGTTTACCCCGTGGTCCATCGTTTTGATCGANTTTGTGCGCGAAGCGTACTGGTGTAGTGGAACATCGCCAATTACTGCGTTTACCCCGTGGTCCATCGTTTTGATCGACTTTATTTCAAGATTGGGTTTTGTTGCCCCCCTTTTCAATCAAAATATGGGGTTTGGACGGTTGATATATCGATGTCATCACTACATGAAAGATTTAATTTCTGAGGCATTGCCGGGCATTAGCACTTCTGTTATCAACAATANNNAAGTCAGGTTGCTCTAGGCATTCACCTTGTCCCTATGAATCCCTCCAATGTCTGGTCCATATATGTTCAAGCTTGCCTCTATTGTTCCAGCTCGTTATTGGACGGCAAGAAATCCCGCTCTAGCTGGAAACCTGACTGGAGGGCTTTTGACATCCGGATGTGAGCTGCTCGCGAATTGCATGCTTTCTTAGTTATTCCTCAGTGCCTGTAAGGNCCTGACTGGAGGGCTTTTGACATCCGGATGTGAGCTGCTCGCGAATTGCATGCTTTCTTAGTTATTCCTCAGTGCCTGTAAGGCTGCAAATTGAAATGGAAAAAAAGTAGGGACTTTTGAGCAACTTCGTCACTTGTACGTCTTATCTTACAGCGCACAGCATAGGGACCTGTGCGCGCCTCTTGTACATCATCATCATCATCATCATCATCATCATCATCATCATCATCATCATCATCATAAACACTACACCCTAAAACCTTAAAACCTGAACCCTAAAACCCGAGACCGTTATGCAAGAAAACCCTAAAACCTTAAATCGTGAACCCTGAAACCCTAAACCCTAAAAACCCTAAACCCTAAACCTAAGATGTGCCCCAAGAGGGTGTGGACGACACGGGGTGTGTGACAATCCACTGCTAACATCAACAGCTGGGGCCCCGGTTGGTCCAAAAAAGGTGGCCATGGGCTTCATCGCACCCCGTGGCATGATGGCCATGGAGGAGGAGAAGGTGGCCAGATCCATCAGGTGGGGCTTCCCCAGGGGACGCTGTGAAAAATCGGGGATGGCATCCAAGTGATGAGAGATGTGGATGTAAGCAGGAAGATATGGAAGGTGAAGTAAGAAAGGATGAAGTGATGTGATGTGATGTGGATTACTATATGTCAAGATATGTGTATATAAACCCCAACAACTACCAGATCACTCCAATTGATCATTTGGAACTAGTGAATACAAGAGAGTATAGAGTAGTGACGATTGTGTGTGTGATTGTCAGAATGAGCCCATAACCACCAAGAATCATGGGGATAGGTCCAAAATGCTCAAAGTCTCTCCATAGTTTGGGGATTTCCCAGTAGTCAACCATATTAAAACCATATTAAAACCATTTAAAGCCTATTACTGTATACCATTATATGTATTTGTGGACATCCAGAAATATGACATTGATATATTGGTGCCATGTTTTATTAGAGTGCCTTTTTTTCCCCGTTCACATTAAACACCTCCATTCTATGGTTCCAAATATGTGGTTGCATCCCCTATTGACCAAGGTTTCTTGGGAGTGCTTAATATGAACGGGGGATGGGATGATATGATTTATCACCATTTATCCCCATATATTATATCATAGTATCCCATTGCATATATATATATAATTATACAGTATACATATATATATATATATACTGTATACAAGTCCATTTATAGATGATTTCCCCACCAGGGTCAAAAGATCCCCAGCACAACGACCGAAGCGACACGCCTCCAGTGACGTCTTCCAAAGCTTGGCGGCGGGTGCGGGGGCCTGCAAGGGGCTGCTGATTTTCCATCCAAGAAAAGGATGATTGTGGAGATATCAACAGGATATCATCGGCAAAACAGGATGTACTGGTTATACTATCACTGGAGATAAAAATTTGGAGATAAAACTGGACATACAGCCAAGTATCATTGGGAGAAAATGATATAGTCTTCCGGGATTGGTAAATGTCCTCATTTTTCACATCACCCTCTATTGGGGATAGAATTGTAGTCTCCGGAGACTTTTTCAAGTGATGCTCAAACTCCCCAAAACGGCATATATTTACCCATCACTGATGAAAAACACCAGATGGTACATTGTTGCTTACTGTATAATCCCATCCCCTGTTCATATTAAACACCCCATTCTACAGTTCCAAACATGAGGTTTCATCCCCCACTAACCATGGTTTATGGGGTGGGCTGATGTTAAGGGAAGGGATTACTGCATTTAAACTGTATATGTTATCTAAGAAATGGTATTTAGATCATCAAGGCAACATGAGGACAACTATAACAAACCAAAATCAGCAACAAAATATGGGACAGGAATGCGAACCAATACTAGAAAAACAAAAAAAACATAATATTTGGTTATCTGGTTCTAAGCTATAAACCTGGATATGTTCAAACATTGATTGATTTTCTATGCCTAGTTGCAATCAGGAGAATGTGTCTGCCAGTTGGTCGTTCCGAGGCGGCACGGCTCAGCAACGCATTGCAGACGCCCGCCACTCAGGGATTTTGGGGTTGCATGGAGTGTCCCAGTGTCCGATTTAGTGTTCACTCATGTTCAGGGACCATAGTTTCCAAAGGAAAAAATCATGTGGCTTACCCTCTGGTAAACTAACATAGCTATGGAAAATCACCATTTTTAATGGGAAAATCCACTATAAATGGCCATTTTCAATAGCTATGTTAGTTTACTGGTAAGAACCATCCAGTTGCGGGCGGCAACCTCCCCATAATTCATCCGTGAGACGGACAGAAACAGTGGCAGAACGACTCTTTTCTGGTGCTGTAGCTAGTTTCACTGGTTGTTCACTTTCATTGACACTTGCCACTTCACAATTTGTGGTACAACATCCAGATGAAGCTCACTTGGGTTCTAGGTACTCCTACAGTTGTTCAATTCCTTTTGAAGGCGGTGCTCCTCAAGTGGATACACCTGGACATGGAAAATCTACCAATCGAACCATGTTAGCTGGTAAATCATCATCCACAAATTCCGGCAGTTTCCCTTTGCAAGTCGGGTTTGCTTCCCAACAGGACCGGAGGTCCTGCTGCAAATGTTCAGGTGCTGCCTGCGCTGGGGAAGATCAAGCAGCAATACGGGACCGAGCTCTCAGCTGGAAAGAAAACCACATCAATTTGATGGCCCTGAAATGCCTTGAATATGATTCAAGGCAGGTTTGAGACTTACATGGATTGATGATGTATTTAGTACTATGTCATTGTGTAGATATGTGTAGATGTATGTAGAGATATATTTGGATTGCTTACAGTACATACTATAGGCCTATTTCCAGAATGCGCGGCTCCGATGCGCGGGAACTGGGGCGATAGAAATTCGTGGAGATCCTTTGAGGCACAACCAGCAGTCAGCTCTCTCAATTTCAAGAACGTCAATGAAACTGTACACTGTACACTTCACTGTACACCCCCCTGAATTGATCATGGAACCTCCAGAGAGACTTCTCCAAGATGTTTTTGCTATCAAATATGCCCCAACTATTGGATTTCATGTTCCATTTTGTGTGCGGATCCTTTATCGGTCCATATCAACGCCACAATGACATCCCCTCATGTTGATTGGCATCCAGAATATCCTATTACTTATGGGCATACTATCCCATACTATCCCATCATTTTGGGGCCAAAAAAACAAGTTTTGCTTCAAGCAACGGCAATAAGCTCCGATGGAATCGTTTGTTCCAGGAGCATCGGACAGATCCCCGCAGCTTTTGTCTACATCCTGCGCTGTTTCAGCATTCTGGAGGTGAAGCCGTCCCATGGGTCTTACCTGGGTCAGGGAAGCCGTGGATTGCCATGGTTTTATGGTATGAAAAATGGTGGGGCAGCCATAAAAGCCGGAGATTCCGCAATTTCAGCAAGAAGAATTTGGGGAGACTGGGTAGTGATTAACTTTTCCTAGTGGCTGAGCTAGCACAAGAAAGCATTTTGCAAAAAAGACGACAATGCACATCAGGCTTGGGTTCGTTTCTGCCTATAGATATTTCTATGAACAAGGTGCCATTTGTAGCTGCATTCGAGTCTCTTGTGGCAGATAGCATTGAATGCAAAGACCTAGGATGGAATGCTGATTACCAGGTGAAACTTCAAGCACCTGGAAAGCAGCAAAAGCAGCAACTGGAGCCGTGGAATGACTTCAAAAGACAGATCAATGACCAGTGCCATTATCACCGCACCTGGCTTCCGGAAGCTCAGTCATGGAAAAGAGTCACAAGTGACATTGCTTAATTGGTCCCTTGGGCTAGATCCGGAGGCTTGAAATATATAGAGTATTATAGAGTATCATCCGAGTATTTAGAATCGCAAACCCAGGATGCTCACAGTCAGGTGATGGTGGTGGTGATGATGGTGATGATGGTGATGATTATGATGATTTGATGTTTTTATGATACAATAGCAATGTGTCAGGAAAATTTACAATATGTTCTTTATATTGTTTGATTGTAGACAGCATCTTTGCAAAGCAGTCCGATCGTGGCAGGGGCATGGCTTGCGGTTGGACCGCAACTATCGGATCGTGGAGGACTGCTATCCGCCCCCTGGATGAACGGAGCAGGTGTTTGGTGTTGTGGATCAAAACTTAATTCGGTATGTTTGTAAATGGGGCACACACACATGTGTATATATATAGATGTAATTATATACTGTATATATATATATATTAGATACATAGTGAATTTAGGGGCACCCTATTTTCTGACAAACCCAAATGAGAGAAGTGAGAAACTTCTTGCAAAAGCATAGGCATAGTGTCTAGGTTCAGAAATTGTTGATGAATGTATGCTGCATGGCATCATGAAGTAGCTGGAGTAGATCGACGGTTGCACATTCCCCTTGGACGTTACTGCAAGCAGACCGAATGCAATATATCCATTATTTGCTGAAGGTGATGCTTATGGTCCCAAAGGAAAAATCCACCATTTGCGGAATCCACATGGAATATATCGGAATATACATTTTCAGGGGAGGGCCTCTTAAGCAATCCAAGACATGAAAACAGGCGTACAATTGCAGATCTACAGGTGCAGTCAGCACACTTGATTAGGCAAGTCGTCATCTTCAAAACATGATTGATGTTGAAATGTATTTGTGACACCAGACTATGCTCATCTTTTTGGAACGGAAGATCGTAACTTAGATTTTTCCAAGAACCATTGGAGATTTGTCTGATTTTCTGCGCGAAGATAAAAAACATGTGATATACATATGTAATATGGAACCCCGCTGTGAAAGTGAAGCCTTGCGTGTTCAAAAGATTGGCGAAGTTTTTTCAGGTCTTCCTGTGGGCTGCTCTCGGTTCCGCTCCCAGGTACCTGGCCTCCTGGGCCATGAGGGCTAAGGCTGCTGACGCAGGGGATCTCAGGATGCTGATGCTTTGACCTCATAAGTTCCTTGTGTCTTCAAAGATGCCATAGAGATCTATAAAGTATGATCAAATCATATAAAATCTTGTGGGCCCCAGGTGCCCAGTTGTATGGGTTGAGTTCCTATGTGTACCATAGATTGCTCCCCACAACTCAGCTCCAGCCGTGCCCTGAGGCCGTGCTGATCCGCAGCGTTTTGTACGGCAAAAGCGCGGGAAACAAAGTGGGGGTTCCAGACACCCAGCAGGCGCGGGAGGGCCAGTTGCGACCATCTGAGAATAAGTTTGGGAGGAAATTGAAATGCTATGGCGGTTTTGATGTTTATTGAATATCTTAGAGAATAATAGAGAAATATATATACATAGAGAATGTAAGATATTCAAAGAGTTAGCATATGTTGGGATAACAGATTGGAGCATCTGGAGCTTGACTCTTTGATCTTCGTAAGATCCTGCCCAGCACCTGGATCCTGGGGCCATGGGACATCTCCTTGCAGGGTGACCCCTACAACGATAATGTGGGTTAAGAGATGTTAAGAGTTGAGAGAATCGAACTTGGATGAACTTGGCATATGTTTTCCGATTTTTGGAAAGGATGATATGTTGAAGTGATGAGACAAGTTTGGAATGAAACTAAACCACAGAAGCATGTTCATTTAGGATTCCATGTTGGAAGTGTTGAGACGCCCAGATATTCTGCATTCCACAAAATGGACATCCCCATTTTCTGACCATGAGAATCAGATGGAAAATATGATGTCAGTTGATTTTCCATCTAAAAGTATCAACATATTCCATATACAGTAATTATAGCATACTATTTCCATTACCATTTCCATATAAACATATATATAAACTATCACACAGTGTTCCCTCTTCAGCCCTATTCCATCTAAGATTGGGATTTGGCGGAGATGATGTCAATCGTTTGAATCTCTATGTTCCAAGCGGGTCGGAGGTGCTCAGCTTGCTTCGCGGCTTGGCACGAGTAGTGAAGGACCGGGTTGATGTTTGTGACGATGTCCGACGTGGGGATGGAACTAAGTTTGATATTATATGATATTATACAATAGAACTATATATAACTACTAAAGTAATATAGCATAATATAGCAATATAACTATACGTTTAACGGTTTAATAGTCAACTATACTATAACGTCTATAACCATCCAGAAATGCCTCTCAAACTTGAGGTTTCAAGCTTTGCATCGTTTTCCACATGTTTGCCACTTAAGTCCATTTTTTGTCGCAAATTCGAACGCAACATTGAACATTTTTGACAGATGGTCATGCTCATCCATGAAGAGGTTCATCATGGTTTATCTATATATCCTTTTCTGCGACGCGTTTATATGTCGATCTTGTTCGGTTGTTCATCCACACATTCCATATGTTTGAAACACATAGCACCCATCATTGCCATGCCTGATTTGCGAAGGACCGCGCAGAGGATGGAAGCATTGGAGGCCGAACCTGCAGTGGATGGATGTGGATGGTCTATGTTGGGTTTCACTCCTTTGATTTGGAGGGATGTGTCAAGACATTTTAAACCCCACGGGCCCACGGGTCTATGCAGGGTTTACAGCCCATAGTGACGGTGATCCCGAAGCAAACGATACTTGAGATAGGCTTTAAACAGGTGTGTATATATATATATATATATAATTAATTCCAATTATTTATATATTTATGTTATATTTATATGCATAAATAGATATGATATTATATGATATGATATTGTGGAATATATAGGTACTCGTATTTTATTGTATATTTTATCATTTGATATAATGATGATAGGTTTCCGGGTTGTCAAATTTAGGGACACCCAAATCTACGCAGTCCATTCTGCCAAGGAGCACATGTTTCTGCAGGCACAGGCATTGTTTGCGATATCTTGTTTTTCTTCTTCGTCACAGTCAAACCCCATCTTTGTGTGTCGAAATCCACATGGTTGCTGCTCGCCATAAAATCTGCCACATGTTCTCCAGGTGTTGCGGATTTTCCCCATGTTTTTCCTATGGAAATCCAGGAGTTTGGTCCTTTTTGTCCCCCATTGGCTGGTGAGTTCGACTGAAATCTCGCGCCCATGGAGGTGGCCAGTTGGCAGAGGACTTGCGGTCTTCTCTGAGGAGGCTTTACGGGTTGATTAAATGGGGGAGAAACATGGAGAAACTATGAGAAACTACATATATTGTATGATAAGTGTATGATATACATATGATCATATGTATATATTATTTTTAATATGTATATATATATATAGAGAGATTGCACATGTATGCATATATATATATATACATACACATGTATATAGATATATATAGTAATAGTGTTTTATGTATGTACATCTATACTCGGACATATAGATAGGATAGGATAGGATAGGACTGGATAGGATAGGATGGATAGATGGATAGATCACATGTACATATATACATTAGATCTTATATATGTTTACATATGTAAGTATATATACACATAATATATATATATATATGTATCTACATGAAAATACCTCATGTATTTGTACACTATACAGTTGGTTACAAATGCAAACCTTGGGAGTGTCATTGTAATGCATTTATGTGCTTGAATAAGCTAAAGTACTGTGAAATCACCCGGATGCATGGCCACGAATCCCCCATATCCCCCCCCAAAGAGAAGAGCCCCATTGATCAATATATTAATATGTATATTCAAATGTGATTATCTTATCCAGGAGAAAAACTCACACAACATGCATTTGTTTGAGATCACAAATAACTTTGATTTTGCCCAATACTTGTAAAGTGTGCAATGATGTCCTGTACCATCTGTTTTCTTGTGGCAGTTTGTGGTCTCATCCATATTTTTGGCAGGGTCACTTCTCGCAAGTCCTCGCATTGATGCAAAGACTGACGCTGGTGTAAAGCTCTTTGCTGCTGTCAACAATTTGTGTGTGAAAAGCGACCGGGCCTCATCTTTCCCCACTTCCATGAGGTTTAACATGGTTTAACATCGCTTGAGATGGTGGTTCAATGGTGTTTCACGCCCAATTGTTCCAATTGTTGATGGATATTGACCGTGTTTCTGGAGGAAATACATGGTTTGTTGGATTTTGTTGGAACATGGGGTAATTGCCCCAAAACTCCAGGGCTGAAAACTTCATTTTGCCATCAACAAACGTCATGAATTGGAAGGTAAAACCTCCATTTTCAGCCACCCTGTAACACCTGCTTTTAACTTATTTTAATGTATTTTTGGATTCCGCAAATACCCACCCAAATCCCACCTGTGCAGTGTTGGTTTAAATCTTCTTTACATATGGTGGAACACGGACCCAAGCTGTGGCCGCGCCAGTTTGCGGAAAGCTCGTGCCTTGCAAGATGTTTTGCTGCAAGAGGCGACTCCAGGGGTAAGGGCTGTGTCCACAAATGGACCAAAATATGTAAGGGGTCAAGTGATTCAATAAGCCAAAATTACCCAAACTGGTTGGTAGAAGATGTTCCACGTATGGACCAATATGTATATATCTAGGTAAACTATAACGACCTCACTGCGACCTCACTGGAATATATGGTTAGTATAGGGAATCATCCCCAAATGGCCTTAATTCAGGTAACCTGTTTCCTCTTGGTGTCAGCGGGGAGGGGGCAGGGACCGCAAGAAGTGTGTGGCCTTAATTCAGGTTAGTGAATTAATATAATTTACCCAGATACATGTATATATATATATATGTATATATATGTCATATGAGTTATATGTTAAGTGGTGTTCATTCATGCCGATGCGGTAGCAGGTCGCCCGCGCTGTAGACGTGCTTGGCCGGGAGGCACCGACCCGGGAGACGACTTGGTAGAGTTCCCAACATGTGATCAACGGCCGCTTTGGTACAAGCATTCTAAAATTACAAAGTAACTTGTGCAAGCAGGAATTTTACCTAGATCATGCATGTATGGTACATACCATATGCAAGCGGTGGAGCTATGCAATGGTAGGGCCCGTTTCAAGTCAGAAGGAGTTGATGGCACCTATGGATCGATATGGCTGGATGGTCGGGCACAGCACNATGCAAGCGGTGGAGCTATGCAATGGTAGGGCCCGTTTCAAGTCAGAAGGAGTTGATGGCACCTATGGATCGATATGGCTGGATGGTCGGGCACAGCACGACAATGGGCAACACGCGAACCTTGTTCCACTCAATGACTGCGGTCATGTCCCCATGGTCTTATGGATTTCTGATGCACAAGNCACGACAATGGGCAACACGCGAACCTTGTTCCACTCAATGACTGCGGTCATGTCCCCATGGTCTTATGGATTTCTGATGCACAAGCTTCTAGTGCATCCAATCAAGTGATTTCACTTGCATCGGTCCCAACTTGGAAGTTCAAACTGTTCACACTTTGTTAAACAGTATCCCCAGTGTGCGTGTGATTGTATGTCTTTGTACATTCCTTGTCCTCCTTTTGTTCTAGGACTTTTAGTCCTGTGTCTCGGCGCTTTCTCGCTGATCTCATTTGGTCGTCACTCACAATTCGCCATTTGTAGCCCATCTGGTAGTAGAGCTCCAGCTCCTTGCCATTCGCCTTTGTTAAGGCGTTTCCCAGTTGCGCTTCTGAGTGTACCCAACGCACATGGAGTTGATTCTGGCGCTGCGAATGCTTGAGACATAACAGCTCTAGGTCTGTGCGTCTTTCCGCTCCTTTTGTCGCAATTTCTTCAGTTTGGAGTTTATCATACACATTTCTTGAGTCTGAAATCAACACTCCAGTCACTCGGTTTACAGTGGTGTCTCGGTCAAACACGTTCGTCTCAGGTCCTAGCATCTCACCCCATTGAAACCTTGCATGATATAAGATATCCTCTCCATTGACAGCTGCCGTTGCTTCCGCAGCTCCTGGACTTCTCACTACTCTATCTATCTTATTCGCATGCCAGGCTATTGGTGTTATCTTAGCTATTTCCCCATCCAAGAGGCTGATAGGGCCCATGCCAAGAAACAAACCTTGGGTGCTGCTTCCGTCTCGANGCATGCCAGGCTATTGGTGTTATCTTAGCTATTTCCCCATCCAAGAGGCTGATAGGGCCCATGCCAAGAAACAAACCTTGGGTGCTGCTTCCGTCTCGACGGTTTTGGCCTGCTGCGTCGGCCCACATGAACAAACCTAGCTCANAGGCTGATAGGGCCCATGCCAAGAAACAAACCTTGGGTGCTGCTTCCGTCTCGACGGTTTTGGCCTGCTGCGTCGGCCCACATGAACAAACCTAGCTCATTGTCCTCAGGAAAGGCATGAATGAGCATGGTGTGATCCTTACGAACCCTTGATGCATAGACCAATTTATTGGCACGAATGACTGTGTCCACTGTGCTCTCTGAAACTTCGGACAGTAGAAGACCTACTTCGGCACTGAAATGTGGTGCTACTTGTTGTGCATGCCAACTAAGTGACCCCAAAACAGTTCTAAGTTGTCCTTTTTCCCAGTCAGTCGTCGGAGAGTTTGTTTCACGTTTTCGTGTGGCACTCAAAGGAATTTCTTTGATCTTTTCAGTATACTGAGGTTGTGACAACTCATATCCATGCTCCTTTGACTTTACCAACACTCCACATTGAACAAATTCCCCACTTTGCCAGTCACCCCAAGAAAACTCTTTTTGGATTTTTCCCAACAGACTGTTCCATTCCGTGTCCTCTGCGGGTCCTGTGAACAAGAAGTCGTCCACATGACAACTGATGAGTCCTCGTAGGACTCCATTGGGCCGCCATGCCCAAGTGCATGGATCGCTCCACATCTTTTCCAGTTTTAGCGTCTCAAAGAACTGCGAAACTGAGCGATACCATTCTATGGGGGCATCCACTAGGCCATAGCAACCTCGCTTTACCTTGGTGATGCTTCCTGCGTCTAACCCCATAGCTTCACAAATCTCAGGACAGGGGATGCAAAACAGTTCCCCAGGGTACTCTCGGCCTTGGAGGAATGCACCTGAAACATCTCCTTTTTGGGTTTTCCACTTTTTCAGTGCCGCCATTTGCAACAGCATCTGCCTACTTTGTCGGGTCATAACAGGTGTAGTGGTGGTCCTATGTTCATACCCAGGATCCTGGTACCCTAAGAGGATTGCTCTCGCCTTCGGTTTCGTACTGCCATCGTCCTTAACTTTCCAAGTTAAGATCCAACGCATTCCTACTGCAACCTCCTTTGGTGGCTGTAAGTGAGAAGGAACTGCTTCAAACGCTTTGGCACTTATGAAGTTTTTCACCTCAACCTGTTTCGCCTGATCAAAGCTACGTTTGGTCTCAGCATCCATGCGTTTCTCACTGACTTCCACTGCACGTCTTTTGAGGGTTCCCACAAAATACCCAAACAAATCGTTTTCAAACTGTTTTTGACCCCTTCGAGTGGTAGGCATATCAATAGCAATTTCAACAGCAGCTTCCCCATTACTCCAGTACTCTTTACTTTCTTCACAAACATCACAAAAATGCACATGTTCCCACCACATGTCGGTTTGAAACTCATCTCCGTTTTTCGTTTGTTTGTTTCCAGTTTCACGTTTGTCCGTCCAATGTCCTGTTTCACGTTTGTCCGTCCAATGTCCTGTCCTGTCCTCCATCTCTTGGTCTTCTCCATCATCTCTCATTTCAATTGGTCGTTTGTGCCAGTGTCGTGTCATGGGTTTTGGTTTTGATTCATCCACATCCATGTCTTGATACCTAGTGCGTGTCACCTCATGACCTTCACTCCACTCATGGTCAGTAGGTTTCTCATGTGAAATGTCTTCGTATTCTTGTTTGCCAAGTTGACTCACCATCCTTGGCAAGGTCCAAGGTGCTTTTTGGTTTTCATTCTCCACCAAATTCTCAACAATTGTTTCTCGTTGAGTCGCATGTCTCAACTGTTCTGGTGTACATTTCAACAGCCTACGACCCCTGATCAACCAAACCGAACTACCAGCACTTAGTTCCCCTTGATCGTTTCGTTTCGTTTCAGTCACCAAGATGCGGGCAGGTCCTAAGAACCCTCCATGTTTGGTTCCTTCCATGGACTTCGGAAGCTGTTTTCTCCAGTAATAAACCAAGTCGCCTGGCCTAAAGTCCAGTTGACGCTGTCCTCGTGAGTGCAGTGCTCGCTTGATTCTCTCACTGGCGACCCACTGAGAGTGTGCTTGCTCGGCAGCACGCATGAGTGTGATCGTTTCCTGAAATTCATGATTCGGATTCACANTCGCTTGATTCTCTCACTGGCGACCCACTGAGAGTGTGCTTGCTCGGCAGCACGCATGAGTGTGATCGTTTCCTGAAATTCATGATTCGGATTCACAAGAATTTCATCAGCATTTCGTCCTTCCAAACTGTTGACAAAACGACCAGTTGTGTCAGGAGCTCTACCTAGCACATGTTGGATGGGCGAAAACCCTCGGACAACCTCTCTTTCATTGAACACTCTCACAGATGTTGACAAGGCTACTTCAGGTGTTATCTCTCCATCCTCCAGTGCAAGTTTTTTCATGACCTCCTTGAGACCTTGTACTGCCTGTTCGCACACCCCAAATTTCCAGTGCGCCTCAGCTGGTATCACATCTAAATAGATGCTATGCTTGTCACAGTATGCCTCGACCTCATGTGACCTGAAGGCACCTGCAGGATCAAGTCGAAGTGTGAGTGGTAGGCCAAAGTACTGAGTCCATCCTTCTTGAAGGTACTGCAAANTGTTTGTCGTTTTCCAGTGCTAAGGATCTTGGCAGTCCTAAACCTTGAGCCTTCATCAATAATTACAGCAAAACCAACTGTTTCCTTGGTCACCGGATGAGTCCATGTTCCCCCATCCGCACAAATGGTGGCGAGTTTTGGTGGAAGCGGTTCCAGGGACGACACATGTCGTGGTTTCAACTTACCCCTCTCTTCACATATTGTACAGCGAAAATTCCTAGCAGCTTCCAACACTTTTTCTGACACTCCACGTTTTTGAAGTGCCGTGACCATGTTCCTCACATTACAATGCCCTGTGGCCGCATGTAAGAGGTAGAGTTTACGATTCAACTCAGCCCATTCTTTGGGGTTTTGGGGGTCTCCTAAACCCTTGTCACCAACAAACACATCCCCATCTTTTCCCAGGTTTTCCTTCCCACACTGGTCCCCTTGATTTCCCAAGCAACAGCCACATGTGATCTTGGTGCCGTGTCGTTGTAGGTCACGACAGACACAGCTAGGGCCAGTGCCAAAACCTGGAGGTAGTTGTGATTCTCCCTGAAACTCTTGAGCCAGCTGGGTGCGTGACATCTCATGTAGGATACCATGACAAAACCGTTTGGCAAACTCCGGTGTGTAATATGCACTCTGACGTGTCATGCTCCCTTCGCAAACCCCATGTTGATAACCCTTATGACACCTACATGGCAAGGACATCAACTCAGACAATCGCTTATGGGTCGTCATCATTTTCCAACCCTTTTTGATCAACTGATTTTTGGGGTTTCTAAGATTCACTTGACATCCATGGGTCACGCACTGAAACAACTGGTTGAGGATTTCCTGAATCATTGGGAGTCTCCAAGCTTCACATCGTTCCGACCATTCCCAAGTTACATGGATACCATGCTGAATGCAGAAATGAAGGATACAACTCGCTCCAACATATTGTTTCAAAGCTTGTTTTCTTTTGGCTTCAAGTGACATTTTCTGGTCTTCGGTTCTGCGGTTCAGATTTTGGATCGGCGAAAACGGTCCGCACTCAGTTGCTATGTGAACATGCAAAGGTTTGTGCAGCTGCAAAAGCTGTAGTGTACATTTGACCCCCTCACCGGTTGTGAGGTCACATCCATTCCAGTGTGAACACCTGATGGCAGAATTTTCACGGCCAGTGATTCTGTGCATTTCTGTTGATAACCTACTCTCAGGGCTACAAGCAACTTCCATCAAAACAACCTGACGATCATCAAACAGAGCCTGATAAGCATTAGCTGCTATGTCCTGAGAAATATGCTGAAAGAAACGGGTGGCTTCAGCACTCAGAGTTTGTTCCTGAGTGTGTGCTTTTTCCACCGTTGATCTACAGAAATCTTCGGATTGGCCTCTCAGGGTTGCACTGGACGGTGGTTCATCTACTGCTGCTGCGGATTGCTCCCCACTGCACTCCATGAAGTGCTGCTCTCCATATCCTCGTACTTGGCTGTCTTTTTGTGAGGTCTTCCCCGTAAGTTCTCGATCTCTTCTTTCAAGAGGAAGTAAACGGGGTAGTACTTGAAGTATCGAAGCTAGTAGAGGGTATTCTGAGTGCTGCCCGATGCTTCGGATGAAGTCACCGAACGGCTCTTCCGGGGCATCTGAATTGCCGGTGGTGGTGTGCTGAGACGGTGGCTCTCGGCAGCAAGCCAGGCCGCAAGGCGCTGGAGGCGATAGCACGACTGGCCTTCCTGAGCCGTCTTTTGCACCCACTGCGCATACTGCTCCTGTGAGCTCCGCAGTTCTTCGTAACTCAGGCTGCAATGTTCCCCAAACCCGACTGGGTCTGTTGGGTGCGCTGCTGCCCTCATGTAGATCTGCTCCATGGCTTTCTTCTGAAGCTGTGGAATGGTCTCGGACATCGTGAGACTCATGCCCAGCTCGTTCTGGCACCAGGCTTGCAGGTCTGCTTTCTTCTTGCTCACCTTGTTCAGCTGAATCACCCATAACTGCAGTTCTGTCTTGTGGCATTTTGTGGGGTTGATACCCTTCTCGGTCTGCAGTTCTTGGATTCGAGCTTTGATCTCGGCTATGGTCCACTGGTTGGGCGCACTCTCGCCCAACTCGAGCAAGATGTTGACATAGTCCTCCTTCGTTTTGTTCTTGGGCGCCATGTCGGGCACAAGACGAGGTGTCGTCAGTGGATGATCGTAGAGGATCGTTTGGAGCCAGTTTCACTGGGTTCATGAAATGAGATGGTGATTCCTGTTGCACGTGTGTGGAATTGTATGTTGTGTGTGCGCTGCACTGGTGGGATTTTTCAAACACATCACAAACACCAACAACACCAAAAACATCCTGATTACCACTACTAACAGTTCGTTTCACCTCATCTCCAGTTTGAACTTCCTGTTGTTCTATGCCTTCTACCTGTCTCTCTCTGACCTCCCTTTCCCCAGCAGGCTCTGCGGAAGAGAGGAGTTGTCCCTAGATGAGTTCTGAGAGACTTGGTATGTCCTTCTGANCTCTGACCTCCCTTTCCCCAGCAGGCTCTGCGGAAGAGAGGAGTTGTCCCTAGATGAGTTCTGAGAGACTTGGTATGTCCTTCTGACATACCTTGGCATCTTTGTACAGGTCCTCAGACAGTGACAAAAGCTGGTGTCCGGACGCTGACTGTACAAGTGGCACTACCTTCCTACGATCTAAATTACGAAAGACCGCCAGGTCTGACGAAAAATCTATGATCGCCCCAAGCTGCCTCAGAGTATGGATGGAGATCAGGATCGGGCCGGTCCCCTTGTCCAAGGTGTGAACTTGTAGAACTCCTGGTTTGGAAGCCGCACTGATGCCCACCTGTGTGGTGGAAAGACACTTGTCACGGGAGGAGTTACCGAATCCAAAGGTCGGTGTGTTCTCAGGGTCCACTCCTAGGATGCGGTTTTCTCCATGTTTTTCCTGATTCATTTCCATCAACTTCTCAAGTGCATAGNCCGAATCCAAAGGTCGGTGTGTTCTCAGGGTCCACTCCTAGGATGCGGTTTTCTCCATGTTTTTCCTGATTCATTTCCATCAACTTCTCAAGTGCATAGACAGACCCCAAGGTGCGTGTAGCACCTCCGTCGATGATGCCCATGCCCTTTTCCACCGCATCTTGTGTGGACAGGCTCATAGNACTTCTCAAGTGCATAGACAGACCCCAAGGTGCGTGTAGCACCTCCGTCGATGATGCCCATGCCCTTTTCCACCGCATCTTGTGTGGACAGGCTCATAGAATCGCTTCCAAACTGGTAGTAGGCCTTCTCCTGGTCATCCGTAGACTCCGTGAAGCACACAAAAGGTGCTTCTTCAGCTCGGTGAGCTTGGCTTGACGGTGCCGCTTTGTCGGGACACTCAGAAGTGCGGTGATTGCCACCGCATCGGAGACACGTGCTGTTGCCTCCTCCACTGCCGGACTTGCCCTTGCCCTTGGATTTGCCCCCATAAGAGCTGGTCCTATAGTACTGCCTAGACATCTTGATCTGGTGCTGCTTGTATCGGGCCTCTTTCAGAGTCCTCTTGCCCTGCTGGATGAGGCTATAGGCTTTCTCCACCTCTTCCTCAGCATCACCCATCATGGCTAACCCCTCGGAGTTCATGCCCTCTTTGATCAAGGTGTCGTAGTCATAGTAAGCCTGTTCATCGCCATCATCATCTTGTTCATAGTAGGCTTCATCATTCCACATATTGCTCTGGCGATGTCCTTGGTCGTAGCGCTTGAGGTCCTCTTCAGGCCATTGGTTGCGAAGCTCCTGGGCTACGCGGTTGAGGCCGTAGTCGCCCTGCAAGGCCGTCATGACCACATTTTTCTCATTTGCTCCCAGTGTGGCATCCTGGAGCAAGTACCAGCCTTGGACAAAGTCTGGCAAGAGTTCATGGACCTCTCGGGTCCACCCTTCATCTTCATGTTGTTGCCATGAGCCCTGCTGCGATCCATAGTTTCCCCACCATGAACCACCGCAGGACTCTTCATCGTCGTGGGTCTCAGCATCATACCATTCATCTCCTTCATCATCTTCTCCACCTTGTGGTGCAGGGACTTCTGAGGTGGCTTGACTGGTTTGGCTCCAGTCTTGCCAACGTCCATGCCAAGAAGATTGACTTCCCCATGCTCGGCTTTCTCTGGTAGAAGAGCTCNGCTCCAGTCTTGCCAACGTCCATGCCAAGAAGATTGACTTCCCCATGCTCGGCTTTCTCTGGTAGAAGAGCTCCTCAATCTCCCATTATGTTCTTCTTCCACTCGGCCGTATGCTTGTTTTGCTCTTGCATACGCCTCTGTCTTTCGGGTGATGTAGTCATTCATGCTCTCCATTTTCCGTCTTCTCGTTGACTTGAAGTACTTATTGAGGAAGTCCGTCATGTCGGAGATCTGAGGGCGACCCAATGCCCTTCTAAGGTGTTGTAGTAGATGCTGAACACCACCTGGAAACGACACCCAATCGGGCTTCTTCCCGATGATGTGCCGTCTTGCCGTTCCAGTCAGTTCTGACACAAGGCGAGGTCCACACAGGTACCTCTTGTGCCAAGGAACTCCCTGTTCCCACTGAAGCGCCTGGTCTTCGTAGGATTGGAAAGAAGATGCTTCTCCATTCCATATGGGTACCCCATCTTTTGACCTGTTCTGGTTCTGCAGCTCCATAGCTTGAACTCAGCACTGGCTTCGCAAGTGCTGCCTTTCCCCGGATCTCTCTTATCACAAGCCTCAATGAGGCTCCGCTACCATGCAAGCGGTGGAGCTATGCAATGGTAGGGCCCGTTTCAAGTCAGAAGGAGTTGATGGCACCTATGGATCGATATGGCTGGATGGTCGGGCACAGCACGCGGTCATGTCCCCATGGTCTTATGGATTTCTGATGCACAAGCTTCTAGTGCATCCGATCAAGTGATTTCACTTGCACCATATATATATATATATATAGTACAATTAAAGTGAAGACTCTTGGTGGTCACAGTTTGTGTTTCAGGGTGTATATATATGTACTCCCTACATTTGCCAAAACACCGATATTTTTGATATCAGCAGCTGGGATGTTGTACCCAGACCATCCATGGATGGTAGTTTCAACCATTCATATCATTAATCATTGACTATAACTGTATGAATGCTGTCAATGTCATTCATAGAAAGTATCCTTATGTAATATAATCCACATTGAGATAACACTGGGATTGTATTGAGATATGTTTCAACCATATTTACCAAGAGCAATGATTATATTTACCATTGATGTACCATTCATTTACCATTTGCTTACCATGCATTTACCATGACATTTACCGATTAATCTACCACGATGTGCAGTAGCTCCATGAAGATTCACCATTTGCTGCGCCAGGTGGCCGAGAGGTCGTTGCCTTCGGGCTGGCTTCAGCAGGTCGGGCCCTTCCAGCGCAACGAAGAGGCCGGGCGTTGGAGCTGTAGAAATCATCGATACATCGAGGAATCCCATGGGAAAATCTCGGAATACTATAGAAATTGCTCAGAAAATCATGGTTTAACCATCAACAAATAGGGATTTCACGGGGTTTTATATGGGATTGAATAGGATTTAGTGAATTTTTATAGGTTAAACCATCAATAAATGGAGGTTTCCTATGTCATGGGGGTACCCCCAGTGATCATCCAAGTCATGGATGACCATGACTTAGCCTTGAAACCTATGGTAACCCCCCAAATCCCATCAGCAAGAAGCTACTGGAGCTCCTAATCTGAGCCCAGGCCCCCAAAAGTCGGATGTCCCAAGTTACTCTTGCGATACGTCCAAATATGATCTGTTTAAAAATGACCCAATTCTCCTGTTGGTGCTCCTGAATTTGGTGTATATCCACATGTTTGTTGGTTTTCATATCAATATCGTGGCCATGATTTATAGTTCATAGTCACATATCTTTGCCAAGATTTATAGTTCATAGTCATATTTTAGTTTGTCATGTCCACTTGTGTGTATGTGTTTGTCATTTTTTATTGATACATCAGGAGTTTTCTTGGTCAGATCTTTAACTCTTCCTAATTTCCGGCTTAAATTCCCTAGTTGTAGCGCCCATATGCTCCATGGTCCTGGAATATTTACCAACATTAATTAGGGTCATGCTTTGGATCAATGTTGGTAAATATTCCAAGACCATGGAGCATATGGAGGTTTTCTAAGTCATGGTGGTACCCCCAAACCATCCATGTGAAATCATTTGAATAGGATTTATCACTATAAATATAAAATACTATAAACATCTATAAACCATCCATTTTGGGGTACCCTCCTTGATGGAAACCGTCGGTGGCTCAACTCCCCCAGAGCTCCGTCGCAGGACGAAGCGGTGCTGGCGGCGCTGCAGGCCTTGCGTGAGGCGTTGCTGGAGGAGCTGATCGCATCCATCGAGGCGTGCTGATTCAACCAGAAACCCAAGGGATTTGACAATGAGAAATGGAGGTTTAATGTGGTTTAACCATGAAAAATAGTCACTTTACCATGAAAAATGGAGGTTTTACCGTGAAAAATAGTCACTTTACCATGAAAAAGTTGGAATTTAACCATCAAAAATGGGGGGAGGTTACTGTAACCACAATAAGTTGGGACTCAACCATGAAAAGTTGGAATTTTACCATGACAAATATGGAGTTAATCATGAAACATGTGGATTTGAAAGAAATGAGTTTATCATGAAATACGGGTATTTATCTAATGTATTCAACCATGAACAATGTAAAAATATTGATTTTACCATGAAAAAAATGATTTAGCCGTGAAAAACTGGGTCACTTAGGTAACTTGTTGGGTGTTGACTGTTGACAAGCAGGATTTAAGTAAGTTAACATGATTTAACCACCGAAGATATGGCATCTATACATGATGTTTAGTATAATTATGAACATGATATGATTATTAATTATTTTGAGATTATCCGACCAGTCAATACAGTTGGTTGTGCGGGTTATTTGGCAGGTTTTTGGCTGGTTGATGTTGAAATTAGCAATGCTCCATAGATCTTTTGGACCTTTTGAGGAGCTGAAGGGTCGATGGGGATCCACCATAATTGATGATGAGGATATGTATAGATATATAACCATTACAGATGATGAATTAACCACCTATATACAACTTTGTAATTGAACCCGAAAGGAGGACTACATACTGATGGTCAAACATGGGGTAAACTAATGATGACATGATTTTTTAACTGGTGATAGGTTTGGGGCACAAGCTGGCTTAGCCTATGAGCAAAATGTGGACAACATGCAGCATGAGTTTGACATCCCAGCCAGGCCAATGAACTCATCGGAAACCCCTTGCGGAGGCAGCGTGTTGTGTTGGGTGTTGGGTGTGATTTGGGTGCCCCAAATCTAATGTTTGGAGATGTATTTGTTGATTTACTGTAATCATCCTTTCCCCTATAGAAATTTGGACCTGCATTTTTGGGACTTACTCTGAGTTTTTTGTTGATGTCCAAGTGACAGTTGGTAGCAGATGAGATAAAAAGATACGGATATGGCCACCTAAAACCTCAAAGCGCTTTGTTGGTGTTTCTGATGAATGGTTGATCATGGTCTGTTGGCAATTACGGCTTGATACGGCGGTGGCGACCGAACACTTTGAACCAGTTCTGGTTTAAATACCCCAGGTATGGGTATGGCAACCGAAAATGATGGTTGGTGTATTTGCAAAGCTTCTAATCTGTGTCAATGTCATAATTTTCTTGATAACACATCGAATTTTGAAGATTGTACGGGAATGCATTTTGCACCATGCCAACAAGGCACACATGTTCATTGATACTTGATGAATCTGAAGGTGTTCCAGGGAATCAATTCAGTGCAGAGATCTTCCAACTAAAGGGTACAAGGATGCCAAAGACAAAGAAATCGGTGGTAAACCCAGGTTCTTTCATTTTGGTTCTTGCTAGTATCCCCTTCCAGCTGCTTGGAACATGTTGCATCCACCCATCTGAGAGTTGATTATTCATTAGTTTGATGCATTGATTCTTTATCCCATCGTTATTGGTCGTCGCTGACCGCGCAGGTTTCTGAGAAACCTTTTCAGAAGAATGGAAAGAAGGCGGGCACGGAGCAATGAGTTTCTTGTTTTCGTGGTCGTTTTGCTCAGAAAGATGGGTCCCATAGATTCATGCCACAGGCGAGCTGAAGGGCGAAGAAGTTGCGGAGTGGATGCACAACTCATCAAAATCTGTGCTGCTTAAAATCTAATAATCTGGCATTGTCTCAAAATGCTGAGTGACGACGAAAAATAGGGAAATTTTGAGGGGGATGTTGAAGCATCAAATTTGGGCGATTTTTCGGGACGACCCCATCGGCAGGTTGGCGACGCGCAACGCTTGGTTGGAAAGTGTCGACTTGATCAAAGTGCTTTGGGAGGCTCTAAAGTGGGCCTCATCTGCGGAGGGGTTGACCCAGAGAAAGATATGGACATGCAGTGCATTCATTCTCGTGCTTAAAAATCAACATGCTTTGACATGCTGAGTTGAAATGACCCTGCAGCCATCTGTAGCTATCCAGAAAGAAACAAAACAACAATTTGTATCCATTTGTGAAAACCAGTGATAGCCATTTCAGATTCGATTCATGTACTGACCCGCTGCACTCAGGCGAGGCCCTTTGCTCTCGCACTCCAGATGCGTTTGACTGCCATGCTGTTCGGGGTACTCAGCTTCAAGAGCGGTGAACAAACATAGCTGGGAAATGCTGGGAAATCCCCGAAGGAATGGAGGTTTTAAAGGGAGTATCATCCGTAAAGTACAAAAACAATGGATGTCGATTGCCATGTTTGATTACCAGAGGGGAAACCATTTTGATCTATTCAATGATTTGATACTCTTCTTATACTCTATCAAGAGTTCGGATGGCATTCTTCCAATGTGCAGAATTGGAATGAATTGGGACCTGATCGAATCTTTTGGTATCCAACTTCGACTCTAAATCTGGTGGAACCTGGGCCACCGAGGCTCCAAAGATTTGAGCAACGTTTGCAGGAAGACAGTGCAGATGCCGATTTTCCCAACGAAAAGGAAATAAGATAAAGCAAATATATGTACAGCATCTGTTAAATGTATAATCCGCGCAATCAAACCTTGTGGTCCGGTCTCAATAGACCAAACATATACCAATATATATATATATATCTGATCCGCTCTAAAATACCTCAACGGAATTTTAAATCCTAGAGACATAAACAATTAATTGGGCATTGACATATTTAATATCTCATCAAAAGGCGGAATCCTGCAAAATATTTATATATATATATTTATGATATATTGAGATTGTTATTAATATTATGATGAAAAAATAGTAATAAATATATATGAATTTATTGATCTAAATATTACGAGATATTTGTATTGTCAAAATTTGTCGGAATTAATGCGATAAATCTAATATGTTAGAATAAAATATTGATTTATAAATAAAGGAATTGAAATAATATATTTATTATATTCTAAATATATGATTATTTTATTTATAAAAAAATATATTAAATTGTATATTGCTATGATCCCCGATGGAATTTTACCTACAGAAAGGCAGGCGTTGTGCTTACTATAGAGCTCAAAAGCATGGTATTTTATAATAAAAAAAAGGCTTGTACCAGGCTTTTTGTAGTTTTGATTATTTTGTAGCTATTCTAAATTTCCGAGTTTAAAATTTATTTTTGCATTTTGTAGTTACATATGTTGAGGTCGGAATTCCCCTAACATAGAATACCTTTTGCATTTTGTAGCTTTTTAAGGGTCGAGTCACCATATTTTATGGTGTACTTTGGGATTGCAATTTTGTAGCCTTGTGATGGCATTGGGAGATCGGGGATATTATTACCTCTGCAAAAGCCACTATAGAAAGGATGAACTTGTGCTTGCTATAAAACGATTTGGTTTAATCGTCAGACCTGGTTGGTGTCGTTCTGAAGCAGACCATGAAGAAACATGCGCAAGCATGATCTTGGATCGGGGTAATCTGAGCATGGCGAAAGCTTTTGCTCGGACTCACCTGCTTCGGAGTGATACTGACTGGATCTGACAGGGGCTAAAAGACACTAGCAAGAACATGTTTGTNTCACCTGCTTCGGAGTGATACTGACTGGATCTGACAGGGGCTAAAAGACACTAGCAAGAACATGTTTGTTGCCAGACCGTTTTGTAAGCCGAGCTTGGGGCTAAACTATTTTGTAACAAGGACGTGGCTACCAATGCGTAACTTGTAATTGAATTCGTTGCCAATATGTGACCAGTAAATGAATACGATATCAATGTATAATCTGTAATTGAACTCATTGCCAATAATATATAAACAATATATGAACACGCTGCCAATGCGAACCCTGTAATTGAACTCGCTGCCAATACAAAACTAGTATATGAATACACTGCCAATGCGTAACCATTTTGTAAACACTGGGGGGCACGCACCCCATTTTGTAGTATAAACAAGGGGTTGCATAACCCCCCACCGTTTTGCAGAAGAACTTGGTTCAAGAAACATACGGTAGTTGCCTGTAATATCAAACCCCGGCCCCATGATTTCAACAGATTTTGCTCTTGGAATTGGAATGATTTTTTTTTTTTCATGAACTCACTGCCAATGACACGTAACCAGTATATGAACACGCTGCCAATGCGTACCCTGTAATTGAATTCGCTGCCAATACATAACCAATATATGAACACATTGCCAATGCGTAACCATTTTGTAGACACTTGGGGGCACGCATCCCCATTTTGTAATATAAACAAGGGGTTGCATAACCCCCCACCGTTTTGCAAAAGAATTTGGTTCAAGAGACATACGGTAGTTGCCTGCAATATCAAACCCCGTCCCCATGATACCAATAGATTTTGCTCTTGGAATTGGAATGATTTTTTTTTCATGAATTCACTGCCAATGAGACGTAACCAGTATATGAACACGCTGCCAATGTATCTCCTATAATTGAATTCGCTGCCAATACATAACCAGTACATGAACACATTGCCAATGCGTAACCATTTTGTAGACATTTGGGGGGCACGCATCCCCATTTTGTAATATAAACAAGGGGTTGCATAACCCCCCACCGTTTTGCAAAAGAACTTGGTTCAAGAGACGTACGGTAGTGCCCTGCAGTATCAAACCCCGACCCCATGATTACAATAGATTTCGCTGTTGGAATTGGAATGAATTGTTTGCAATTGAACTCATTGCCAATAAGATGTAACCAGTACATGAACACGCTGCCAATGCGTCTCCTGTAATTGAACTCGCTGCCAATACATAACCAGTACATGAAGACATTGCCAATGCGTAACCATTTTGTAGACCCTGGGGGCACGCAGCCCATTTTGTAATATAAACAAGGGGTTGCATAACCCTCACCGTTTTGCAAGAAGAATTTGGTTGCTAGACGGTTTTAAAAGCAAGATCTGCTCATGAGACCGTTTTGTGAGCAGAGCTTTGTGAGCAGAAATTTTGTGCTGGACTATTTTGTACGTCAAATTTGGTTACCAGACCGTTCTAGTATAAACGCGGGGTATATGAACACGCTGCCAACGCGTAACCTGTACACTGTACTTGAACTCACTGCCAATGCGTCACCAGTAGATGAATACGCTGCCAATACGTAATCATTTTGTAGATACTGGGGGGTATGCAGCCCATTTTGTAGTATAAACAAGGGACCGTTTTGCAAAAGAACTTGGTTCAAGAAACGAACGGTAGTGCCCTGCAATATCAAACCCCGAACCCATGATACCAACAGATTTCACTCTTGGAATTGGAATGAATTCTTTTCAAATGAACTCACTGCCAATGAGACGTAACCAGTATATGAACACGCTGCCAATGCGTCTCCTGTAATTGAACTCGCTGCCAATACATAACCAGTACATGAACACACGCAGCGAGAAAAGAGGTGAAGAAAAGTGAGGGCTACAAAATGACTGCTACAAAATGGGGTCTTAGNCCAGTACATGAACACACGCAGCGAGAAAAGAGGTGAAGAAAAGTGAGGGCTACAAAATGACTGCTACAAAATGGGGTCTTAGACATATTTTGGTCGGAATTTTGGATGAATAAAATCCAATTACAAAATGTTTTTTGAAAAATCATGTTATCATGTTGGGGTTTTCAGAGAGTTCCATTCGAGGATGCAATTACTTTTTGTAGTGCTATATCTTGAATTATTTTCGATGTTGCTACAGGTTGTGAATGCCTTTTTCTTGGTTTTTGAATTTTACGAGTTCCTTCTTTTTGTAGTTGTAATTGGGTGCATTGTGTTTTATAACTCTTAAAATGTTGTGTGTAATCCCTCCCCCGATATTTCAATGGGGATTCGCTATGTATTTTTCTCATAAAGTGTTATTTATATTTGAAAGAAATTATTGTTTTGGTAATTATGGTTGTATATTTTGAATTATATATTTTTAAATTGATTATGGATTTTGTAAAGGGATATTTTTTGGCAAATATTTGATTTTTTAGTATTTATGATTTTTAGTTATTTAAGGTTATGATTTAGATTTTATTTGATATTTTTGATTTTATAGAAAAATGAATTGAATATTATAAATAATATTGAAATTTATGGTGATTTTTTTTTTTTGATATTGAAATTTGTAAAATGAATTTAATTAATAATATTTTGCAAATATGCAATTTATTTTTTTATTTTGCAGATATTTTAAAATATGGTATTAATATAAAAAGAAAAAAATATTATTTTAAAAATTTTTCGAAATATGAAAAAGAAATTTTAAAAATAATGAAAAAATAAATATATATTATTTTGCAATATTGGATTGGTAGAGGAGCTAAGAAAAATAAATGCAAAAATATTTAAAAATATTTTAGTGAAACCGCATAAGGTGGTGGTGGAAGTTTTAAAAATAGGAAGCCTATAGGAGATTTTGATTGTTTATGATTGATGGATGGCAGAACGAACCCAATGATGGACCTATAAGTGGCTGGAGGCAGCCCAGTGATGGTATAAGATAATCTTATTATAGTTATGGCTATAGTTGTGCATGGAGATATAGCCGTGGTTGCAGTTCTAGTTGTAGTTGTAGTGTAGTGTGGTGCAGTGTAGTTGTAGTGGTTAGTGTGGAGGTAGTTGTAGTTGTTGCAGTTGTAGTTGTTGTAGTTGTAGTTGAAGTTGTAGTTGTAGTTGTTGTAGTTGTTGTAGTTGTTGTAGTTGTTGTAGTTGTAGTTGTTATGTAGTTGAAGTTGTAGTTGTAGTAGTTGTTGTAGTTGTTGTAGTTGTTGTAGTTGTTGTAGTTGTTGTAGTTGTTGTAGTTGTTGTAGTTGTTGTAGTTGTTGTAGTTGTTGTGATTGGTGTAATTATTGTAGTTGTTGTAATTTTTGTAGTTGTTGTAGTTGTTGTAATTTTTGTAGTTGTTGTAGTTGTTGCAGTTGTTGTAATTTTTGTAGTTGTTGTAGTTGTTGCAGTTGTTGTAGTTGTTGTAGTTGTTGTAGTTGTAGTAGTAGTAATTGTTGCTGTTGTAGTTGTAGTGCAGTGCAGTGTAGTGTGGTGTATTTGTAATGGTTAGTTATTGTGGGTGTAGTTGTAGTTATAGCAGTGTAGTGTAGTTGTAGTGGTTATTGTGGTTATAATTGAGATTATAATAATATAATATAATATTATATAAATTTCGAAAGATAAGCAATCTTGTTGCTTAATTTTGGAAATTGATGCTATTAAAAATACAATAATTTTGCGAGGTTTTGCTTAATAATAAAATTTTGCATATGGAGGTGATGGTTCGTATTAATATGTTGTATGATTTTTTATGCCATATCTTAAAAATATATGTCTTATTACGAAAAATAAAATTCCATTGTATTATGTATCCTGTAAATTAATTTTGATAGATTTGAAAATTTTATGTTCTAAAATATAACCCCTCGCAGGAAATTAGCGTCCAGACCTCTTAACATCTCTGCTTGAAATGTCTCTTGTATTGCGCTTGCTACGAAAAATATATCTGTGCAGATCTTTTTCAAATATCCCATATCTGTTATCATTCTTGAAAATATTACAAAATCCTAATATATAACGAAGTGTGAACGTCCAAAAGTGGTCCGAACATGCGGTATTTTGCAAGAGAGAACGTCGCGCGAATATATATTTTTTTAAAAAAAAATATTGCGCGTGCCACAAAAAACGAACAGGGAATATATCAAAAATTACGTTTTACCAAGGTCTCAGCCCTTTTTTTGATCGAAATCCACGAAATCCTGCGCCTGTCATATCCAAAATCAAAATCGACATAAATTTCCCAAAAGACGATTTTCGACCCTTCCCGTAGAAAATTAAATATTTCAATCCTTTATATCCATCTATATATTTATTCCCTTGCAAAATTTCTAATATATTTCCAATATTTTAAAGAAATAATTTATAATATTTTATTCAAAAAAAAATAAAAATTAAATCTAAAAATATCAATTAAATAATTTAATTTAATAAGAATAATATTTATGATATATTTTGAAATATATTTTTTATTTCATATTTGTACAATAATATATATATAATTATATATAATATATAAGAATATTATTTTCAAAATAAAGAATATATATATATATAAATATATATATTTAAAAAAAATATTTATAATTATTATAAATATAAATATATAAAATTAATAAATAAATTTCATAAAAATGATATCTAAATATAATTTCGAAAATTTCAACTATTTTTTTTTTTTAATAAAAATATTATCAATAATTATTTCTTATAATAAATATATTCATTTAGATAATATATATCTAATATTTATAATATAATATTTTTTAAATATCCGATATTTTTTTCAAAATAAACAATTATAAGAATATCCAAAAATCATTTAATTTGAAATAAAGATAATAAAAATAAAATAAAATTAATTCTAATATTTTAAAATTAATTCATATAATTTTATTTCAAGAATTCAAAAAATAAAAATTATATAAGATAAAATCAAAATTCATTAATTAAAATATTCATTATATAAAGAAAATAATTTAAAATATCCTAAAGATAAAAATCTCTCAATCATCAATAAATATTAATTATCCGCAAAAATTCAATAATATGTTGCTAAGATGAATTTTTTAATTTAATCCATAATTTATCTATAAAAATCAAGAAGGATAAGATATCTAAAGCCTACACATCATTTTATAATCCCGAGGCCCTTGGAACCCCAGGGACCTCAAAAATATAAATTACACTTCGCGAAACTAGACGTCCCACAAAATATTCATATCCCAAACATAATTAATCATATATAAAGGGTCAAATTCAAAATAAAAAAATAAAACCTTAAAATCCAATATTAGATTTTCAGGCTTATACTATTGATATATTTACCATTTAATTAATCAAATCCAGAACTAAAATTTCAAAAATATAATTTTCATTTTTGAGGTTTTATTTTTCCAGCTTTCGGAATCCAAAAATCCGTCCAAATCATGTCCATATCTGGGAATATTTTATGCAAAATTTTCAAAAAGCGTGAATATGTGTAAATATTTGTTCAAGGAATTTGTATGTGTTTTTCACTGCTTTGGGTAAATAGAAGCAAAGGAAGGGGGGAGGTAAAAATTAAAAAATACCACTTAGGGTCCCAAACTAAAATAATATATTTTTCATCCTTCCCCCTTCCCCCCCTAAATTAATTAAATCTTCAATCTTAAAATATCGCCTATAGGAAAGATAAAATGAAAATATAAAATTTTCATCTAGGTGAAATAAATTAGTATTTTCTATTTTTAAGTGCACCCCCAACCCTTCAAAATAGTTATTATAAAGAAGGCTTAGCTAGAATTTTAATATGTTTAAAATATTTTTCAAATGTCCCCCCGAATATATCAGGGGATTAAAGCCATAGAGATATTTTACATATCATTTCAAGCAAATATCTTTATAAAAAAAAAAAAATATATACATATATGCAATTATAAAGATATATATTTATTTTTTCCAATAATTTATAAATAAATTATGAAATTTATTTAATTTCTTAATTTTAAAAATATCAAAAACAATATTTGGCATTTTCTTATTTCGGAGGCTATCCAAAGGTCTATAATATTATTCAAGTCTTCTCTAACCGCCTAGTGCGGATTAATTTCGTTTCTTAATGATTTCAAAAGGTAACGTTTGGCATATTCCCTGTTTCGCAGGGTTTCCAAAAGTTTACAACAATAAGACAAATACTATTCCAAGCCCTTTCTTGCCGCCTGATGTGGATTCATTTTGTTTCTTATTTGGGTTCATAAGTAACGTTTAGCCGTTTAGCATGTTCCCTGTTTTGTTTCAACGGATTCAAAAGAGGACGTTTGGCATGTTCCCTGTTTTGCATGGTTTCCAAAGGACTTCAATAAGGCTATCCAAGCTTTGCGTTATGCCACAAGACTCATCAAATTATCACAAATCACCCCATGACCAAGTGGAACCTATGTAGGTTCTGTCTCTAAGAAACAGACTGGAAAGTCCGGCTGGGATGCATGCATTGAGTCTGACGGCCCATGGCGGCCCCTCCGCGATAGGACGATGAGCTTCCGCTTCCGCAAAGCGGTTCCGCGGACGTGAGTTTCATTTCCGCGGGCCCAACTGAATTTCATCCCAATATAATCTTCTTGCTTGGATATGTTTAACGCTGCTTTCATATGTATATATATAAATATATGTATATATAAATATATATATATATATACATATATATATATATATATATTTATTTATTTATACGGGTACACATGTTTTTCATATACATCATAACCTAAAAACTATCAAAGGATATTTGGTAGACAAATATACGTTACACATATTTCCAAATCACAATAAAGAAGAGCAAATTGAATAAAATAGAGAAGAGTAGAGTAGAGTTGAATCGAATATACAGTCATGATTGTAATTATGTGTGTATATATATATATACATAATTGTAATTGTTGTGTTGGTATCAATATATGTAATATGCTTTTTTCTGTGGAGATCAAATATGATCTGAGATCAAAATGATCCCAAAGAAGTCCCCGGTCAGCTGTGCTTACCCCTCACACAAGCTGCACCTGGCAAGGCTTGAAGGTTCACAGATCCCAGAGGCACATGGAAGTTTCTAGCTGGGAAAATCATCTGGGGCGTTCCATGGCGTTCCTAAATTGGAGGTACCACCCAGATCATCTATTTATTGTTTGGCATTTTCCATGAAATACACCATCCAGCTATTGGGTTTTTCCCATTTATGGAAATCTTCATATCTAGAAATGGAAGACTTTCCAGGCAGCATCTTTGATGGCCCAAGGGATCCCAAAAAATCCGAAGGGTACTAAGGTCCCGAGCCTTCCCATCATGTTCTGGCTCAACCAGAAATTGGCGCAGCACTTCATAGCGGATCAAGTAGATTTCGCCTTTCACGACGAAGCTTACTGGGGCGATCGATTTTTTCCACGGACACAAAGCAGCCAAAACGAGCCTTCACCGAGGTTTACCATGTGAGAATCACCCAAAAGAACACTTGACATGGAAAATCCGACTTTTTGTATATAGATGACTTTCCAAATGAAACCACCGTTCAGAGATTTCCGCCATCTTCGATTACCAAATCACATGATGCCGGCTCCGGGCACCTACGTCCAGAGTGAGCGTGTCTTGGGTCGAACCTGCCAGGTCAGGGATGGATTCCGTACTAAACCATGGGTTATGGTGACTTCAGTATCCATCTGGACCTATCTGAAGCCCAAGGAGATGGTGCTAGATTGACGATGTTTGACCCATTTCAATCCATTTGGGTTCGTCTGAAAATAGATCAGAATATGCTACCCCTAAATCCATTGGTTAGTCATGGTCATCATTTTCCCCATTGTTCATGGCATTTCATGGCCATTTAGAAGGTCTACTCCATTTTCAGACAGACCCATGGCCCATCTTAGCGACCGCATTGCCGCCTTGAGATCCAGGTTTCGTGGGCGTGAGCTGCAGCTGCCCCAACTCTGCATGGATCCTGCTGAAACCGTGACGCGCCAAGTTGGAGCTGCGGTGAAGGATCTCTCCTTCCCCACATCCAGTGCAGAGACGTGAATTTCATTGCATTTACAGCACAAAACAAACTCGGAACCTTGGCTGCGTCAATTGTTTCGTGGCCAAACATGTCCTCGAATCTTCTACAGCCAAGTTTAAAGGGCATTGGGGGCAATGCTAAAGACTCACCCCATCACCTAGCTACAACAGCTGAGAAAAGAAAGTAGAATCCCCTTTAGGTATGAGATGGTATGAGGGTCGAACGTCTGCAGTTCATCCCCATTGAAAGAATTCAAGCCAGATTCAACCTGTTTTTAGATGTTTCAAATCTGGGGACAACCAATTTCGCATGTTCAAATCAACAAAAAAGACTCTCTGGGAGAAACATGGGAGGATTTTCCATAAAATTTCCAGTAAAAAGGTGCCACACGAACCTGGCGTAGACGTGCGACTGCAGGCATGGGCTCCGGATCATGTCCTCACCAGCGGCCCATGGGGATCCCGCTGCCTGGGGATTTTCGGAGAAACCATGGGACCTTTGGGGACCTGAAACTTTGGGGATGTCTTTGACCCCGCAATTGCCATCAAACCCATCTGGAAAGATTGAACAGTGAAAAGTTATAAACAAAACGCATTCATGAAATTTCATGGAACCATAATTCACTGATATGCACTGCATTTAGAGATTGCTTCTTTCCACCCAGCGCACCATCCGGAACATCCGGAACCAGCCGGGTCCCGAAGATCATCGACTTGGTCGAGCTTTCGCCAACTCTCAGGCAATCCACACAGGAAGCGGTTCTCCAAGTACCTTGCGTCGCTTTCAGATCCGGGGATCATCTCCAGCATGTATTATGTATACCCTCTGGTAAACTAAAATAACTATGGGAAATCACAATTTTTAATGGGAAAATCCACTATAAATGGCAATTTTTCAATAGCTACGTTTAATTACCAGAGGGTCCTACACTAGAAATTACATAACTGTTGTTCTACAATATGCTTAAATCAACACCTCGTGTCACAATGCCCTTCCTGGACCAGGCAGTATAATTCCCTTAGTACTCAACAAACAAATCTTGAGTGATTGTGGTAACTACCCAGACATAACATAAAATAACATGTTTGTCAAAATAAAAAATCAAGTTCACGAGACCACATGCCAGTGGCGAAGACCAAGTGCCTGTGGCGATGCTCCCATTATGTTTTGTTTTCTTAGTTACAAGGCAGGGAGNAAAAAATCAAGTTCACGAGACCACATGCCAGTGGCGAAGACCAAGTGCCTGTGGCGATGCTCCCATTATGTTTTGTTTTCTTAGTTACAAGGCAGGGAGCCGCGGGAGGACAAACAACTATTGTTACTCCACCCTGCCGGGCGTTGTTTGGAGCCTCCCTTAAATCCGGATAAACGGCGATACAAAATCTAGAAACTAGTAGGGCAGATTTGCTAAAGTAGCTGTTGATAGTNCTGCCGGGCGTTGTTTGGAGCCTCCCTTAAATCCGGATAAACGGCGATACAAAATCTAGAAACTAGTAGGGCAGATTTGCTAAAGTAGCTGTTGATAGTGGTGGCACATGGCCGAAGACCAAAAGTTCGCAACGGTTGCGCTTCGATGGCCTTAGCCTTAGTATTACATCGCTTCACGTGACCTGCCAAATGAAAGTCAGGTGACACAAGTCAGATCATTCACCGTTTAATTGCAAAAGCTGGTTCAAGTACATGTTTCATGTGATTCAACGGCGCCTCGTTTGTTCGCTGTGTTGTCTTCAATCCGATTCGCAAGCCAGACATGGACAAAACACAGATCATGGAAG
>BGPT01000530.1:74720-92023 GCA_003297045.1 Symbiodinium sp. clade C Y103 | reverse complement strand
GAGAGGGTGTGTCCAGTCCCAAAAAAAAAACGGGCAAATGCTTTGTAAAACTTGATTTGCTGTTGCTGCTCAAGCGCGAGGAAAACATAGGAAATGGAAGCTCGCCTGTAGAACGCCATCTCATGCCTTGTAAATCTTGATTTGCTGTTGCTGCTCAAGCGCGAGGAAACATAGGAAATGGAAACTCGCCTGTAAAACGCCATCTCATCCTTACAGAAACGGAGTAACATGCCCGTGCGCAGAGATAGCAAGATTGGAANCTCGCCTGTAAAACGCCATCTCATCCTTACAGAAACGGAGTAACATGCCCGTGCGCAGAGATAGCAAGATTGGAACGCTGGGAAGAAGTAAACAAGATACCAAATCAACCAGGTATAAACCCTTATAATGATTATGGTCACTATACAGTACTTGGAGGTGCAGTTCCAGTTGTAAGCAGATATTTTTCACGGTAGTTGCAGGGGCCCCATAACCAAATGTATGGGGGTCACTAGATATCACCATGGTTATACCCAAAAGTAACCCCATAACAGATAATAACACGTGTTTCCAGGATGATTGATACTTATGGCATAGGTCCACGTATCCAACTTTTCTATTTTGGCGTGGCTTCTAAGTTACCCTCGGGTTCTTCAACTTAGCTATAGAAAATTTGCAATTTTAATTTTGGGATGATTGATCCATATTTACCTATGAAAAAGGGGTATATTTTCCGGTTCCCTATTTCATATCCATGGTATGTTTAGTTTTATCAGATCATAGTTTTTTCGCACACAACATGGTGATTTTCTATAGCTAGCACATTATTTGAACAATCATGATGTACCAGTATCTACCCATATTATCTATCATATATCTGCATTTACCAGTATTTACCAGTATATTTACCAGTATATTTACCAGTATATTTACCAGTATTTACCTTCTGGTAAATTAACATAGACCCTGGCAGATAGGGATTGGAAGATTAGTTTCCTCTAAAAATAGCTATTCTCAGGGTCTATGTTAATATACCAGATGGTACATTTATTTGCCTATCAATTTTCAGAGGCATTCAAAGGGTATATCCATTTACAATCCCAATACCCAGCACGCAGCCGTTCCAGCGGTCACGCGCTCTTCAGGTCCCAGTACTCGCGAAGCGCCACGCGCCTCAGGATCAACCATGCAATTGAAGCAGTAGACATGGGAATTTAACCCTGGAAAAATTGGGCTTTAACACCATTACCCTCTGGTGAACTAACATAGCTATTGAAAATGGCAATTTATAGTGGATTTTCCCATGAAAAATTGCCATTTTCAATAGCTATGTTAGTTCACCAGAGGGTAACCATGAAAACAGGTTGATTTAACCATGAAACAGGAGAAAGATGGATTTAACCATGGAACACTTGGGCTGCCAAAAACATGACATCTCGGGGACTTAGACATCATGGTGATTTTAGAATTCAACATGGGTGTCCAATCATGAAAAAGTGTCAGAAACATACAGAAAACGATGGAGACAAGACAGCATGAACAAGTCGGAATTCAACTCTCAAAGATTGGAATTTACACTAGTCATAAACATAGTTCATCAATGTTATATAATCATATCATATCAAATCTAATCCGTACTAATTTCCAGTAGTAAAGATTATTATCCCAATAGTTAACCAATAACCAAATGATTTTCCCAATTAGTATATATAGACGCATTGAAACATGGGGAATTTTTCAATGGGGATTGCCCAGTAACTAGCGGTAATCCGATCCCGTGGACCTTGGCGTTGACCAAAACAATTCAAACGGGAATGGCCACACCGGTAGTTGATACGAAGCATGGCTTTTACTGTATACATCATTGGATTTGGTTAAGGGAAAATCTACAGGAAACCATGGATTTTCCTATGAAATATAGGGGTTTCCTGTAAATTTTCCCTTAACCCAATCCAATGAATACAATGTAAGACAATGTATGAAGTATGAAGACTAGGGAAACTGATAAAATCTGATATGATCATAAATCATGATGATAGTCGTCATCATAGCGATAATGATAGTTACAGTATGTTGCAACGGCGGGACCTTGATTTAGACCCACCCAGTGATTCTGGATAATTTCGTCGAATCAGCTGCCGACGAGTGGTACTTGCCCTATGTTTGACTGTTGGTGATTACTGCAATTCACCCAGGAGCTCCATTCTACTTTCATGTTTAGAAGTTTAGCAATTTCCAAGTTCCATCCCATGTTCACATGTTCTCAGGCTAGTTCCCAGCGGTCATCGCCAATATTATCCCCACCAGCCGAGTCCGGTACTCAGATGAACTCAGAAAGCTCTGTCTTTCCCTTGGCACTTGAGACTTGCTCGACCGAGAAAGTGTGGGTCGTTCTTTTTCAGAGGTTGAGATGACCAAAGGGAAGGACAAGCCTTGGTCATCTGGGTAAACTTTCTAGTGTTCTGGAGTTTGTCAATGCATCTACTACATAGTCTGTAGCCAAATGATATCAAAGCATCACAGTTCAGCGACCTGAAATTGGAACAATCTGATGTTTTTTGAGATTTCTGCTGCCAGTCCAACTTCTCCTAACTTGGATTGTGGGGCCCCACTTTGAAGTGCTACTGATCCCCAAAAGGAATCAAAAGGAAGGACAAGTTCTTCCCAAAGAACCAATGTATTCTCACTACAGCGAAATTCTACATATGTTACAGTACATGGCTATGGATTAAAACACTAGTATCATGGTGAACTTCAAGAAGCGCTGGCAAATGGATGTTCATCCCCCGCAAATATGGTATGATTAAAAAACACACTCCCCACATCTTACTTAATTCGTCGATGGAAAAAAACCGTGTCTTTCCCATCGTCCCCATCGCAACTCCAACAGGAGCAGGGTCATCAGAAAAAAAATCCCCCACCTGCCTTTGCTGAGGCTCCGGGCGCATCCAGGTAGTACTGTGGGTACTTCCACAGCTTACGGAGCCGGATCCTCAAGTAATCGCTCAGCAGGTACCTGAAAAGCAGGTATGGCAAAAAGGGCCCTTTGTAGTGGATTGTGGAATTTTAGGACATCAACTCTCAAACCAGCCATGCTTTTTTGGGGGGCTACAGAATTTCGAATCGTACCACAACATCCCATCTGGTGCGCTTGTCCTGTGGCCAGCTTTCATGGCTGGATTGCGAAACTGGCTTATGAACCAAGCTAGTCAAATGGCGGCATCACATCAGAACTTTTTGAGTGGGTGGTGGAGCCAGTTACATCTTGCAGTCACTCAAAAAGGCCTCCATGATGCTATGGCATGATAGGGGGTTGTATCAAAATCACCTCATATCATGCGCGTGATTTTCGCCACTCGAACTGCCACAAATGGGGGACCCATCCCCATTGAGACAAAGCCGTATCCTGGCGCACGTGAGCCTTTCCGCTTCAAGGCTGCGGAAGTACCAGCTCGGGTGAGTTGGACCCTGGTTGCATCACAAGTAGGGGCTCTGATTGGACAATCCGCGGGTCATTTTGCGTTAATTTGGTTGGGAAAATAGCGAGAAACCCAGATTCTTGGACTTGCTTCAGGAACCCCCATAAATATAAAAGATTCCCTGTAGACTCCCCAAGTAGTGGATTTTCCATTGGGAAGATAGCAAATCATCTTCAGCGGACCCAAGGATTTCTACCATCAAAAAATGAGGGTTTTGGGTTTCAATTTGTCCAAGTCTGGGATCGGGGTAAATAGCAAAATATTATGTAAGATATTATTGGAACATCGCGACAGGCCACCGGGCTGAATTTTTGGAAAGCTAGTTTGAAGTGAAACGGAAGCTGAGGTGTTGGATGTATTCTGACACCAATGCTGGGATTCACAAGAGCCACTGATTGCATATGACTATCTGCATCAAACTTGGGGTACCCCAATGTGGTATAGTTTAATATAGTTTTACTACTGTGGACCACAAAAACAGACAAACATCTGTGGTCCCCTAGGTCGTACTTTTTGGACCCGTACCGATGGGTTCTTGGACGATCCACTTTTACAATTTTGTCTTTCCGTTCTTAGGGTTCAATCACTTGAAGCCATATCCACACTGCAACTGCAAGTATGTGGGAATATCCTGCGGCTCTATTATCTCGGGATATATATATATATATATGTCAAACCACATATACAACCCTTAAAACAAGTATATGTATCTGTATATATACCAATATGTATCTGTATATATACCAATATATAAACCATATATCAGTGGGTTGTTAAGCATGGTCGTTCCCTACATTTTCCATACCTGGGATGCATCAGTCGGTTCCAAGATTGACAGCACCTGCTCTCCACTGGCACGATCTTCCTTCAAGCTCTTGTCAACGAAGTGAAGCAACTGCATGGGATATGAAGGAGGGAAGTGACCAAGGACCCGTGAAGAGTCTTGGTTCTAGATGATTACATATTTCCAGTGTACAATACATATCAATACATATCAATACATATCAATACATATCAATACATATCAATCAAATTCAATAAATGGGCAACTTATTCTTGAAAAAGCACGTGGCAGTACTAGATCTCCTCCCTGAGATGCCTGAGAAGCCAAGGTTGGGATGGTCTGGAAGATGCCTTTCCTATTCGTAGGAAGGTCAGCACAGTAGTGGGCAGTTTTTTTTTTACATGTTTTTTTCTATTCTATGCTTTGGAGCAGGAGGAACCTCCCAGTTCAGACTCTGATTCCCTTACAGAAATTTTAAATGACACCAATTGTGACCGGTGCCAAAAACATTTCACAAAAAACGGTGCCCTAAATGAAACCAGGCCTCTGATACGGATTCCACCACATCCTGGTCGAAGGGGAGGATTTCAGGAGCATGCCTGCAGCGACTCCAGCATCCCACCCAGGATATCTCAGGATACAAATTAACATAGACCCTGGCAGATAGGGATTGGAAGATTAGTTTCCTCTAAAAATAGCTATTCTCAGGGTCTATGTTAATATACCAGAGGGTAATCCTTAAGTACTCAATGCATCTCATGTCGTATTCCATTCCCACGCATGGTATGTGAGAGATACATGATGCTATGATGTCAATGGAGACATCTCCCACCGGGACTCGCGCCTTTCGTTCCGGTGACGACGTACTAGTCGATCAATTTCCTAGACAGTTGAGATTCTTTCACCCGGGCAGAATGGCACACAATTGAAGAGATTTCAGGTGTGTATGGTTTCGGCCCATACTCTGAGAAAACTTGCGGGCCTAAAATAGCACACACTTGCACTTAGATACACACTTCACATAAGCTTGTACATACATGCACAGAATAAGTAATGTTGATTCTGATTGTATCAAATGCATACCTTGGTTGAATATGATCAGTAGGGCCCATGGCTGATGTCAGAGTATCCTTGACGCAGAGCCTTGCAATTGAGCAAAAGGATTCATTAAGGATTCAGCCATAATACCATTTAAGACATATTCAACCAGTCAGTTTATCATAGTAATTACTATTACTTACAGAACCAAGGGTCAACATGGCACTGCCCAGCGATGCTTGTCACAAATCAGCACAGGGGGTGCGTCCTCCTTGTAGTTTTCCATGTCCTCTTCATCGTCGTTGGTGTCTTCCTGCCATATCTCTTTTAAGAAGATGAAAGAAGTCTCTTCTCAAAGAGCACTGCATCTGTTCAATCTGTTGGGATCAGCTTTATACATCCATTATGCAACCATATAATATCATATAATTGGAGGATTCCTAAAATAGTGGTACCCCCAAATCATCCATGTATAGATTGGATTTTCCATTATAAATTATAAATCATCCATTTTTGGGTGCCCCCAGCCATTAGGAAACCTCCAATTAAGCTGCTCAAACCTCACTGCAGGTCCCGCAGAACCCTGAGATGTTGAGTCGATCCATGTCGATCCCGGAACTGAGATTCGGCTGAGCCGTGCCATATCCCACATGTGGCTTATGGCTTATGGTATATAATTATATATGAATATATACTAGCATATAATAATATAATATGTATATATCATGGGTGTATACGTATACCAATGTATTCCTTCAGAACTTCGTAGCTTGAAACTGCCAGCAAACCAAGTCTGGTGTGTGGTTTCCCGCACCTTGGTGCTCGGAATCTCCTCCGTTGAAGTCATGGCCAACAAGTGTGAAAAAAACAATTTGCGGCACTTCGTCAGTTCTTCTTTTGCAAAGACTGCTGGCAGTTGTTGGCCGCAACTTCTACTCCTCTTGGGATTGTTCTTCTCAACGCTTAGCTGTGCTTAGCTCGTCAAGATTTGTGCTCCTGGATTGTGTGAATCCTCCGAAATAAACCATCTTCCGGTCAGCATCATCCCAGGTCGCATCCCGAGCACCCCAGCTGGTCCCTGGAGCCATCGTTTTCGATGCACGGCATCAGGGCGGAATGGATCGATGCCGTACATCCGTCCAGGCCAATGCAACATTATATGGGGGTTAAAGAGCACACCAGCACAAGTGTAGAAACATCAGAAAAAGAACACGCAGTCAGTGTATAAACGTATGTAGAGTAGCACCATGTACCACCTCAATGAAAACACTGAAGAATTGCAAGCTGGACTGCGGCTGCCACTCATTTTTAGGCAGGTTGCCAACAATGCTGGCCATGACAGTCATTAGTCTCCAGTCTGCAGTGAATTTTCAGCTTTGAAACGAATTGGAGGAATGCAACTCCGAATTTGACCTGCATACATCCGAATTTGATGCAACAGTCATCCAACCAGTTGGATCGTTTTGGTAGCGGCTACGAAAGCCTGACCCCTTGAAGCTTATTTGACAAGCTTGATCACCTGGCACTGGCAGGTGTTCATAAAGTACAGCAGTACTTGTTCCATTCAGGCAGATTTTAGCGACTATGACATCATATCATTGCATCATATTGCATCCTCATATCATCAGATCATGTCAGATCTATGGACCCGTGGTTGCTGCATGTTGCTGCAACATCTTGCAGCACATCAACACATTTACCATGCTCCTGAGTTGAATGGAACAAGGCTTGACCCAAGTCACGTGCTCAGCGCATGTTTCGGGACCTTGGCATCAACGAATCCTCAACGCTCTTGACCTCGGGAAGCCACCAGAATCGCACAGGTCGTGAGACAGGGTTGCTTCCAACACACCCCAGATACAATGGGTTGGTTTCAGGGAAAATCTACAGGAAACCATGCTTTTTACCGTCAAATATAAGGGTTTCCTGCAAGTATTCCGTTGAACCAACCCAATGACAGATACAAAGGAGGTAGACAAAAAGTTAAAATTGCAGATTTTCCCCTTGTGATGGTCATCATAAGAACCTTTCATCGAGCCAAAAGTCATGTGGCAGCAGCCACGCACTGGTTGCTGTTTTTTTCATGAAAACCCCCATGATCTTGGCCAAATCACACGGCATTTCTATAGTCAAAAGTCGTGCATCTGTCTATTGCATGAGAGATATGTACAGGTAAGGGTCTACCTGTAGCTGATGTAGAGAAGTCATATGCGAGGATCCAAATCCCATGAAACTATATAACATAAACTAACTAATATGGTAACCCCAATAACCATTTGGGGATAGTAATGGATAGTATTTACCACCCATTTATGGTAATATTATGGTTGATGATTTAGGGTGTACCACATTAATTGTAGTGATAGCATGTGCAACGTATATATCCAAAGTAAAAAAAATGAACCGTGATGCATGGGACTTCTCTGAAGCTGTTCTCATTTCCGGGACGGATCCACAGGAACAGAGTCAAAGACCTGCCGCCTGCTTCTGGCAATGTGTCTTTTGAGTAATAGCCATAGCTATCCAAATCTATGCATGTGTGTATACGTATATATATTCGATACACCTTTAAGTCTCTATCTTATCCTAACAAAAATGCATAGCAACCCCCAACAAGATCGAAAAGTCATGAAAAAGCCACTCTTTTCCTTACGGAACTTCCTTTCCGAATCTATGACATGTCTCGTATTTGACACTCCACCATCGCTGAAAATCGCTGCCGAGAATCCACCCTTTTCCCAAAGACACCGCCCAGCACTTCGTGCACCTCCGCGATGCTTTTGAATCCACCTCCAGTGGCGAACCAGCGGTGAAAGCTGGGGAAGATGCCTGGGAAACCATGGGGTTTTGACCAGGAACATGCCGGGAAAACCACGGAAAACCATGGTTTTTTTGTACCTCCATAGTAAAGAGGGTTGCTGTAAAATGATTGGAATCTCATAGGATCTCCTTTCAACCATTTGTAGGAAAACTATGGAAAACTGAACCAACAATACATATAAAAACATACATATCTCTCACATTGTTGTTAGATATTAGAAAATCCAATCAACCATTTGTACACACTTGCATATTGTTTTCCTGGGGCAACCTTGGGCACTCCACATCTATGTCAGCTAGCACCCCTGACTTAACCTTAACCATGATTAGCTATGATTGATAGTCATTATATCATATCACTGATTCAGCTGCACATTTGTCACCGGCCAGAGGTTTGTTTCGAAGCTCTGCGCTCATCACAGGAAAAAGTGACATCTTTGAAGTCACTCCAAGTGATACTGAAAGATACCCAAGCGCTGAGGGTGGCTGTGGGTTTTGGGAGCGCTTGAGAGTTAATGTTGCAAGCAACGGCCATGTTATCAAGGTTTGCCTGCTCAATCTCGTTCTTAGAACACTTATGATTCAGCTGCACATTTGTCACCGGCCAGAGGTTTGTTTCGAAGCTCTGCACTCATCACAGGAAAAAGTGACATCTTTGAAGTCACTCCAAGTGATACTGAAAGATACCCATAGTTGCACCACATCATCATTCATAACATGGCCCATATTAGCATCATCAAGCAGAGCAGACTCGAATATTGCCCCCTGGTTTAAAGCAACAGATTTAAGCCGACAAAGTAGTGTGCCGTGCAAAGCGGCTTGCTACTTGTTGTACTTCATAGTCCTTGAAGTCCTTTGCAATCGCATCACACATGGCCAGTGGGTAGGGTTCAGCAACTTTCGTCCACCATCGACCGTCAGGAGCACGACCCACCAAGCATTGATGAGGCTTGCCGGAAAACAGACAAATCCCACGTTTGCTACCCCTGCAGAGTGACAGCTCAAACCTAGGTAAAGACACATGTATGCCCAGAAAAAGCGTTGCCTTTTTGTAAGGCTTGCCCCATCCGCAGAAATGTGTCAAAAACTGTCGGCAAAACTTCTTCCTCAGCAGTGCCATCATAGGTGGGCAGATCCATAGTCTAGATCTAGCAGGATTCTCTAACGTCGCTGGAACTCCAAGAACTCCACATACTGTGAGAAAGAGCACTGAAAAACGGAGAAAAAGATTACCAAGGGCAACCTTCATTTGGTCATGAGGCTTGAGGTCCTCTAACCCCATAGGCTGTTGGTCGCTACGGAGAGGAGGAGGACCTGGAGGAACATCTCTGGCACGCGAAAAACTTTCACAAGGTGTCCCAAGGTGTCCACCCCGAATGTGTCTGCCACGCACCCAATCGATGATCATGCGCCTCTTTGACCGAGACCTCAAATCATATTGTTCCCCCAAAGTGATGTCCCATAGCAACACAAACCAACCAGTCAGCTTCGCAATGCTAGCTCCCAAGTGTCCCGAACCTGAAAAAATCTCCAGAAAAACAGGGCATTTGAGGGATGCCTGCGGTGCTAGCGCAGGTATTGGAGCAACCGCGGCATGTCGGCCACGGCGAGGTTTGCGTCGTGCAGGACGTTGGCTGGAAGACGATGCAAGAGCTGGTTCACTCGTCCCCCCTTCTCGTACCTGCGTACACTGCTGAAGGTCTTCCACCTTCCTCTTCTTTGGATCTCCTGTAGGGACCGAGTGGCTTTGTTGTAGTCCTCGCTCGCACCCCCATGTCGAAGGCGATAAGGGTGTAGGTCCTCCAACGTTTCTAGATGGAGGAGTGGCCCCAATGTTGCCATGTAGTCCTTGAGGTTCTTGGCAGTCTTCAAAAAGATCTTCTGAGTCGCTGGCCTCTGGTTCAACTTCAAGTGACGGTAAATTGCCCTGGGGATGCAAAGCCAGTTGTCTAGCCCAACGGTCTCGTCGAACTCCCCCGTCTTGAAGGGACTCCCATCTCGCTTGGGTGAAGAATCAAGCTCCAGTTTGTCTGTCGCGATGCTGGAGGCACCAAGTCTTGAACTCTCAGCTTCTCCAGTTCCCCCGGCCGGAGGTAGGCATTGAAGGCTAGCAGCATCATCAGGCCCAATTGGACCTGGTTGTTCTGAATGGCCACTGGCCAAGGAAGAGGCAATCGCGACTTTGGTGGGTCCAGCTTCCTCCACCCCTGGAGACTCTGCTTTGTACTGGGGAGACCACTCCACTTCGGACTTTTGAACTGTGGCATCACGAACAAGACACCGGCGACCATGTAGTTGGCCTGACTGATGTCCTCGCCCTCGCCGAACATTTCGGTCAGCACATAGGTTAAGGCTTGATCCAGCACTGCAAAGCTTGTCAGCTTGTCTTGGGTCAGACCGCTCATCCGGCAAAACCTTCTGAAGCAGTCTAGGTACTTCTGTCTGCATCGAGCTCCCACTGACGCTGCTGCCAAACTTCCGATGTCCGACAACTGTTGCTGCCGCAGCTCCTTCTTGGTCTGGGGGTCCTTGTTGACCTTCCTGGCTTTCCTTCGGTTCTGGGCAGGAGGTGGATTTTCCACTTGCAACACACGGTACACCACCATCACTTGGAAAACGTTGAGGCATCGATGGAAACCTTGAACCACGTGATGGACCATCCGCCGGATTCCATTCTGACGGCACCCATCTAAAATGACCAGTACTTCCAGATACCATAAACAAAGCCCCAAGCTGTTGAGTGACCCTACGCATCTTGAAACTTCCACCTCGACCCTTGTCAATTGAACAAACTGCTGAGATGCTATCTGACAAAAAGAGATGACGTCTGTGAAAACCGTCCGCAGAACGAAGCTTGTGTTTCACCGCAAACAATGCCGCCCTCCCCTCAAGGACTGGAATAGGTTCAGCCCTTTTCCAAGAAAAACGACCACAAACATGCCATTCTTTTTGTACTGCTGAAAAGGGGGTTTGTTGGAAAACATCATCAGGTGGTTTCTGCTCAACGACATGGATCGGCACCCTATCACCCTCAGAGCTGGCCTCGACACTCGAGGCGGCCCACTGCTGCACATCTGCCTCGTCGCCGCCGGAGTTGACGCCAAGCCCAAAAGCACTTGCCCGGGGGTGTTTAAACTCAACACTATCAAATCGCCACCGCTCTGAAAACTTCCCAAGCTGTTGCAATTCCGCAGGCCCAAAATCTGTTGTACTGGTTGCACCAAGACCCCATGTAGATGCATCAACTGCTAAAACCTCAGAACTCCAGGGTAATGCTAAATCCCTCCAAATCAATGGTGACACCCCAACCCAAATTTGAAGCTCACGGCGAACCGACCGCCACAACCGATGAGGAACATGGTAATGACGTTGGATGAAGGTGTATGTCTCCCCAAAAATCGAGAGAGCTTCTCTGCGTCCCAGAGCAATGAAGTTAGCATGGCCCAGCACCTTTTCCAGCTGGCGCCCTGTCGCAACACCCGTCTTGAGCAGCTGTTGCATGGCCAAGCGGACTCGCCACACACGAGAGCTCTTCGGCTTCATGAGTGTATGTTTGAATTCCCAACCAAGAATTTTGATTGAGTCCTGCGAAGTCTCCTCCTCATGGACAACAAACCCAGCGTTTCTCAAGGCCGAAACACCGGACTCAGCCAATGCCGTAACCGCCTCAGATGAAGTACCCAACACCACAAAGTTGTCAACGTATTCCAAATGAAGGCAATGACCCGATGGAGCAGCTGTCTTATCTTCCAGTCGGTTGTGTGGTCCAGCGCCAATGCTCTGCACGATTCTCTGGTGAATCATCTGGCAAAACCACAACGCATGAGACCACCCCATTGGCAAAGCACGCAATCGAGGGTAAATGAAAGCTGAAGATGGTATTGGCTTCCCCTGAATACTACTCACACCCACCTCACCCGCTGTGACCCGTCTCATCCCAAAAAACTGTCTCAACGACTCCGGAAGTTCAAAGTGATAAAACGCGTCCTTCAGATCGGCAGTGCAAACAGTTAAAGTGGAACCTGGTTCTAGCTCTATCCTTGACAAGGCCTCTGCTGTGCATAGTCTCACCTTATCAGGGGGAGCAAACCAACAATTTGCCCTGCGGCTGTCGATCACCATCCTCAACCGTCCATCCTTCTTTCCTACGAAAAAAGCCTCAACCCTTTCGACTGGAACTGTCTCAACAAACTCCACCAAGTCAGCATCGGCAAGCCTCCTCAAAAACTGAGCAAACCTTTTTGGCTCTTTCAGCAACGGATCACTGTAGCACTCCTTAATCCCAGCCCTGTCCAAATTACTTCGGGCTTCCTTTTCGGGCAGGACTCTCGAACGAATAAACTCGTCCACCACTTGCAAACCATCCACACCCAACAAGTCAGCAACTGGCAACACTCTGTTACCACTTGAAGGCAAAGAAAGGCGAGATGGCACGTAGGACTCGACGGAGCACGGTACCTGGTCATTGTCACTGTACCCGTCGAAGGCCCGAAGCTGCCTCAGCGCTTCTGGGCATGACAGATCCGAAGGAGGCGGACCCATCATCTGCACTGAATTGCAAATATGCTCAATGGCCATGCATTGTGACTGAGAAACCCCACCAGCATTGTACTTCGACGCACCAATGGGCAGCCCACTATACAATGAATTCAAAGCTTGAATGCACTCATCAACCACACCCAACTCCCGCTGTGCCCGCTGCAGCCGCTGAACAACTGGCCGAGAAAGTTTCTTATCCCGGTCAATCACCAGAGGCTTCACCGATGGAAGAGGGAAGATATCACGAGGAACTCTACGATCTCCATCCAAGCTCAAAGGGACCTTTGGCGTCGACAATGACCTAGGTCCATCAGCCACTGTCGCCCTGAAGCTCAGGGGTGTGCCTCATCCTTCTTGGGGCCCTGGCCACCTTTCTTCCTTGCAAGCTCGCGCTCTTCTCTGGCCTTCCTCATATTCTTGGCCAGCTGCACATCCTTCTCCACCTCCGTCTTGACATGTTCGAGAAGGTCTGGAGCAATCATCAAGGTTCCTGCTTGTCTCACCAATGACCCAAAAGAAAACTGCTCTTCCAATGACAGCTTTCCTCCCACATTGCGACTCTCCAGTTCTCGAGCTTTCTCACTGTGCGCATACTCGATGGTCTGGGCTCGGCGGAACATCAGCTCAATGCCAACTGAATTGTAAGGGTCTAATTGATCAACCTGAATCAGTTGACGCAACATCATGCTGATTTGGAAGTGTTCTTGAACTCCCCAGGCTCCTCCATCCAATTTGCACAATGTCCTAAACCTCTCGTGGTGAGCTTCGAAACCAAGGCCCTCAATGACAAGGTAATTGCAGCACCATTTGGCGGTGCGTGGCCCCTGGATCTTCCAACCCATGTCATGCTGCACCCCCAAGGCAACCACATCCGCTAAGGGGCGTTCTGGGGTTTGCAGAGCATTCAGTTTCACTGGTACAATCCTTGCATCGCAGAGGGCACCACGACTGTTGAACTCACTTCGAGAGGTCTCATCAACACACATGCAAAAAAGTTCGGAACCATCGGGGAGAATGTGTACAACTTTGGCACCAACCGTCAGTGGGGCAGCAATGCCATGAATCACCTGTCCAAACCTAACCTTTGAAGTCCCCTCAGCAGCAACCCATACGGCCTGAGTCAAGGCGGCATCATCAAGGCCTGGACGACCACCTGCATCTGCCAGCGGACCAATCCCAGGCACTGGAGCCACATTTGGAACAGCGGCCACAACGGCTGCTGGCCGTCGACGCCCTCTTTCAGCCACAGCTTCCGCGGTGGCAAGGGCACGATAATGTGCTTGTTCCGCCGCATTCCACACCGGCAGTGCATACACTGAGGCCGCATTGACTCCTGGAGGTAACAGCCCCGGACCTGGTCGAAGTCGAAAAGCACGCAAATCTGGGTTCTGCACTGACATTGTCTCTGTGTACACATCCCCGTCTGGGGTGACCACAACATAGTCTTCCTGGCCAACATGATCCAGAATCCACCTTTCATGAACCACTACAGCACCAGGAACATCATACTCCACCAACCCAAATCGATCAGTGAGCATGTCGACGCAGTCGGATTTCGGCCAACTGTTGCCGAGCAATCACGGCCAACTCAGGCTGTGGACTTCGAGGGCTATCTGCCAACCGCCCTTGTTGTTCACGATATCTAAAGCTCCAGCCACAACACCAGCAAACAGCTATCGATGCCCCCAGAATAACCAAGATGCAGCAATGCCACAAGAGATGCCCAGGCCACCCCGGAGTGTCGGGTTCAACCAATCCCTTATTATCTGCCACACTCTCAGTTTCAAAGGATTCTTTCAACACTCGATAAACTGTATCTTGCACCGCTTTTTCCAGAAATTCAGTGGGTAATCCAAAATGTTTGAACCCCAACCACAGTCCTCCAAAGAAAGTGCAGTGGGCAGCGATCACCGTGAACCAAACGTAGGTCAGCAAATACAAGCCCATGGCACACGTGTTTTAGCGCTTGAGAGTTAATGTTGCAAGCTATGAACATTATAACTAACCCAGCCATTATTCATCAACCATTGTTCAGAGTTCACTATATCTTTAATTCATTGTTTGTCATTATTTCCAGTGACTTCACGTCAAATCCTGACTTCAGGGATCAAATCTGCGATGACATCTGCGACCGATCCGTCCCTCGCCACGACGCCTTTTCGTCGGTGGATGAGGATTTTGTTGACCATGACCTGAGTCGGTGGGAGGTGGTTCCAGAATGAGCGATTTTTTCTGTGAGATGGAGGTTTCCTAAAATGAGGATACTGTAGCTGGAGCAAACACAGGGGGTTATTGTGCTCAACCACCCTTCCAATCAAATCCCACCAATCGGCCTAGATGCCAAAGAGGAATGAATTGGCATGAACCAAGGAACTAAAAGGGGCCCCTACCGAGCCAGGATGCGGATGCACCTCGAAGTGAGTCATGACCTGACACGGGCTGATGCAGTTGCACCAACACAAAATTCTTTCAGGTCTTGACTCTCTGTACCATGGCTTGGTAGGGAAAAATACGATCCGACCGGAACATCTCGTGAGCCAGCATGGATTGCGAGAACATGCAAATCACTATGAAAAAGATCACCAGCATTGATTGCGAGATCCTGCTGGAAGTCTTGATGGTATAATTCGCCAGCACTGATTGCGAGAACATGCTCAGCATAGTTATCATAGGAACCATGGGCAGTCAAAGGAACTTTGGCATCGCCAAGTGCATCATCCACCTTCTGAATTGCAGTTTGGCCAGTTCGCTTGTTGCGTTTGGCTGCCACAAAGTTGGGATCAAAAGCAATGGACCAATGANCATCATCCACCTTCTGAATTGCAGTTTGGCCAGTTCGCTTGTTGCGTTTGGCTGCCACAAAGTTGGGATCAAAAGCAATGGACCAATGACGGCTTTGCAGGAACTTGAGCAAGCCGTCTCTGCTCTCTGCCCTCTTCTTCGTAAAGGCATCGGCAAGGTCATAGTCCGAAGCAACCCAACGTAAATCGCAGTTCACACGCTTCAGATTATCTCGAAGCTGAAATGCTTGAAGAGCAGCTCTCATATTGGAAAGTCCAAGGAGAGGGGATTCGTTCACCTCCACAGCATCATAGCCACCTCGGGAATCANTTGAAGAGCAGCTCTCATATTGGAAAGTCCAAGGAGAGGGGATTCGTTCACCTCCACAGCATCATAGCCACCTCGGGAATCAGTGCAAAGAATTCCAGCTACCAAACATGCTTGTTCCTCAGCTGCAGTGACCAAATCGACACGGCGTGTCGGTCGCTCTAGACCAGCGCCATGAAGTTCACTCCAGAGCATGCGAACTNGACCAAATCGACACGGCGTGTCGGTCGCTCTAGACCAGCGCCATGAAGTTCACTCCAGAGCATGCGAACTCGAAAGTTCTGATCTTCTGCTTCAAGAATACTCTGGACCTCAGCATCATTGCTACCAATTGCTTTGCGCTTCAACTTCCAGCTTCGCCATGCAAGAAGGTTCATTGGAACGACCTTTCCGGTCGTGACATCAGGCCCAGCAGCAAGGGTCAAAAGTCCACCTGTGGAATCACCTTGGGGACGATTGGAGTGAGCCTGGTCACCCATTGAAACAAAAACCACATCGGTCCACTTCTTGGTGCCTGGAAGTTTGAAAAACTGCAGGTTGTGAGGATCAGCTCGAACTTCAGAAACCATTTGTTGTATTTCACGGGCTGTTTCAATAGTTCCAGCTGTCACAACTTCAGTCAAAAGCAAATTGCAACGTGCACAAAGTTGAGGCTGAGTCTGAATGGCCAGCCATTGGAGTGCACCCAGAGTGGTGCGGCAAGCAGCTACTTCACTTTTGGTGAGAGGACCATGTTGGCGCCATCGCTCAGGATCAATGGAGACATCCATGACCGTCTCCACATAGGCATCCTGATCAATGCGGATGGAGAAGCCANTTGGTGAGAGGACCATGTTGGCGCCATCGCTCAGGATCAATGGAGACATCCATGACCGTCTCCACATAGGCATCCTGATCAATGCGGATGGAGAAGCCATCCTTGTTCTTGAGAGTCTTGACATCAGTGCCGGCATGGCGGTAGCTACCTTGTTTGGAGGTGCCCCATTTGTAGGCTGAAAGCACTTTGTTGAAGATAGCTTGCCATTCTTCGGAATGACTGTTGCCGACTACATGGAAGTCGTCGACATGGCCGCCAATGACGCCTAGCAACTGNTGAAAGCACTTTGTTGAAGATAGCTTGCCATTCTTCGGAATGACTGTTGCCGACTACATGGAAGTCGTCGACATGGCCGCCAATGACGCCTAGCAACTGGGGGAACTTGCCGGTCTCATCTTTGAGAGTTGAAGAGTACCATCCCCAGAGGCATCGCTCTCCCAAAATTGGAACAGCTCCCAAACCCACAAGGGTACGATGCANCCATCCCCAGAGGCATCGCTCTCCCAAAATTGGAACAGCTCCCAAACCCACAAGGGTACGATGCAAATCCATCCATAACCCTCTTGGTGCAGTGGTGGAACCATATATGTTTCGCAAGATCCTCATGATGCCACCATCGGAAATCCCAAGTGCTGATCTAAGCTCTGCAACACCTGTTGTCCAGATTTCCTGGTCAGCCTCAGTTGGTTGCGTTTGCAGAAACGCAGTGGCCAAATCAAGGCCGTGTATCTGCCATTGA
>BGPT01000530.1:52506-62739 GCA_003297045.1 Symbiodinium sp. clade C Y103 | reverse complement strand
CATTTCACAAGTAAATCCCAATGAACAAAACAATGATGCATCAGCAATCAGCACATGCATGGGCATAAAATCAACTTGCCAAACTTGCAAATCACAACAGTATTTCATACTTTTAACACCATTTTCAAACAATAGCACATTAAAAACCAAAACAAAATTAGTTGAATTTTCATCAAAAAATCAACATCCAAAAATTTAGGTTGTATGTAGCTGGAGCAGGCAGTGGGGGATATCGGGCTCACCCACAGTCAATCAATCACCCAATGGCCTAGTTGCCAAAGGAGAATGTTGTCACGTAGTTCACCAATCCGCAGCAGCAAGCGCGGCAGGGCGCTGTTTCACTCGCAATGGCCACAGCGGCCAGTCGCCATGTTTGGCATGAACCAAGGAACTAAAAGAGGCCCCTACCGAGCCAGGATGCGGTCGCACCACGAAGTGAGTCATGACCTGACACGGGCGGATGCAGTTGCACCAGCACAAAAGAACTTCAGGTCTTGACTCTCTGTACTATGGCTTGTTAGGGAAAAATGCGATCGGACCGGAACATCTCGTGAGCCAGCATGGATTGCGAGAACATGCAAATCACTATGAAAAAGATCACCAGCATTGATTTCGAGATCCTGCTGGAAGTCTTGTTGGTATAATTCGCCAGCACTGATTGCGAGAACATGCTCAGCATAGTTATCATAGGAACCGTTGGCAGTCAAAGGAACTTTGGAGTCGCCAAGTGCATCATCCACTTTCTGAATCGCAGTTTGGCCAGTTCGTTTGTTGCGTTTGGCTGCCGCAAAGTTGGGATCAAAAGCAATGGACCAATGACGGCTTTGCAAAAATTTGAGCAAGCCGACTCTGCTATCTGCCCTCTTCTTCGTAAAGGCATCTGCAAGGTCATAGTCCGAAGCAACCCAACGTAGATCGCAGTTCACACGCTTCAAGTTGTCTCGAAGCTGAAATGCTTGAAGAGCAGCTCTCATATTGGAAAGTCCAAGGAGAGGGGATTCGTTCACCTCCACAGCATCATAGCCACCTCGGGAANCTTGAAGAGCAGCTCTCATATTGGAAAGTCCAAGGAGAGGGGATTCGTTCACCTCCACAGCATCATAGCCACCTCGGGAATCAGTGCAAAGAATTCCAGAAACCAAACATGCTTGTTCCTCAGCTGCAGTGACCAAATCAACACGGCGTGTCGGTCGCTCTAGACCAGCGCCATGAAGTTCACTCCAGAGCATGCGAACTCGAAAGTTTTGATCTTCTGCTTCAAGAATGCTCTGGACCTCAGCATCATTGCTACCAATATCTTTACGTTTCAACTTCCAGCTTCGCCATGCAAGAAGGTTCATGGGAACGACCTTTCCAGTCGAAACATCAGGCCCAGCAGCAAGGGTCAAAAGTCCACCTGTGGAATCACCTTGAGGACGATTGGAATGAGCCTGGTCACCCATTGAAACAAAAACCACATCGGTCCACTTCTTGGTGCCTGGAAGTTTGAAAAACTGCAGGTTGTGGGGATCAGCTCGAACTTCAGAAACCATTTGTNATCGGTCCACTTCTTGGTGCCTGGAAGTTTGAAAAACTGCAGGTTGTGGGGATCAGCTCGAACTTCAGAAACCATTTGTTGTATTTCACGGGCTGTTTCAACAGTTCCAGCTGTCACAACTTCAGTCAAAAGCAAATTGCAACGGGCACATAATTGAAGCTGTGTCTGAATGGCCAGCCATTGGAGTGCACCTAAGGTGGTGCGGCAAGCAGCTACTCACTTTTGGTGAGAGGACCATGCTGACTCCATCGGTTCGGATCTAAAGCAACATCCATCACCGTCTCGATGTAGGAGTCTTGATCAACCTGGATGTGAAAAGTGCCATCGCGAGAAGAGTCAATGGTCTTGATGTCAGTGCCTGCGTGACGATAACTTCCTTGTTTGGATGAGCCCCATTTGTAGCTAGCAAGGATTTTCTGAAAAATACATTGCCATTCTGGGTTGTGGCTATCTCCAACAACATGGAAGTCGTCAACATGTCCGCCGATGACTCCGAGCAACTTCGCAAATTTGCCCGTCTCATCTTTCTGCTCCTTTGAATACCACCCCCAAACGCATCTTTCTCCCAGTATTGGTACCGCTCCAAGTCCTACAAGCTTGCGATGTAGGTCTAACCACAAACCTCTAGGTGCAGTGGTGCTGCCGTATATGTTTCTCAGGATCCTCATGATGCCCCCTTCTGGGATACCTAAGGCTTGCCGTAGTTCTTGAACACCACTGGTCCAAATTTCTTGGTCTGCTTCTGTGGGCTGAGTCTGGAGAAAGGCAGTGGCTAAATCCAAGCCGTGGATCTTCCATTGATGGTGCGTGGAGAGCAGGTACTAAGGTGTCAGGTTTAAACTTGTATCTAGTTATAAGTATGTGAAAAAACTTTCAAAATTTAGAGCTTAACTTTTGTAAGTAGTTTTGGGTGCTATTTTTTGCTCATCTCGGTTTTTCATTTTTAGTTATCCCAACATGCTAAAATTTGGATTGCCAATTTTCAATACATAAAGGCTTTCAAAAAATATGAAATTTCTAGGAAAAAGGTAACATATTCTTTGACTTTCAGCATCATCCTGGAGAAAAGAATTTCAGCAGCGTTGTCTCGGTCATGACCGAGAAACACGGTGATCACCGCGNTGCAATGTTTGTTTATTTATACTCAAGCTGATGGCAATACATGTTGTTGACCCATATATAGGTTGAAATCAATACATGTTGTGTATGAAAAACTGGTGTATGATTTTCTCTCAGGCATCAGAGGTATTTTGGATCAAATATATATATATATATATATACTATCTCCACATCATGTTCTTAATCATATACATTTGCTTTCATCTGGGATACCAACTCTTCACGTAAAACTATAAGTGAACAAACATAACNATATATATACTATCTCCACATCATGTTCTTAATCATATACATTTGCTTTCATCTGGGATACCAACTCTTCACGTAAAACTATAAGTGAACAAACATAACTTTTCACCAAACATAGTAATCACACGATTGTATAGAATAAATTTGTATACAGGAAGGAATCATGACAAACCTTTGCGGTTATTACCGCGCCCACACCTTTGCGGTTATTACCGCGTCGTAAAAGGTTGGATTCTTTTCACCATAGAATCACAATGGCATCCAGGTCTGTAAAGAAGGAGGTTCTCAAACTCGTCTTGGCTTGTGACAGTGGCACCACGGTTTCTTCCACTGTTCTTCTCCATTGGCTCCACAAAAGATGTTTCTCTTTGGAAACACAACGTAGTTTCATGCCATAGACCAAAGTTTCAGCCCTGAGAAGTTGCAGGTTAAAAGCCAAAGAAACAACCCAAACAACACAGACTGTTTATTTCAAAAAAAGGAATCAATTAGCAATGGCCGTCAAAAGTGAAAATGTTGCCACACACACACAATTTAGACTAGATTCTCTTGCGTGCACCCAAGTACTTCCATTGCTGACGCGTCATCGAAAAGTAGGATTTGCCCAGCTTTCAACTCACCCCAATTGCAGCGCACACCTTTGCCAACTCGAACATTTCCAACGGTTTCAAATTGCGTCAGTAGGAGGTCATCGTCAGTGAAGGTTTCCGAACTTTGCAAATCAAATTCCAGCCACCTGAGCAACACAGCTTTTTCAAACCCGTTCAAGCGACTGACCTTGGGGCACAGCACATTTTTGAATGTTTTGTTTTTCCTTTCCCCTGGGAAGCAATCAAGAAGAATACCAGACTCCAACGCCTGCTGCTCGATGTGCCCTGCAAAGTGATGCTTTGGCCTGACCTTTTCTTCTGAGTAAGCCCGCACAAAGCATTCCAAATGATTTTCTTGCAGTTTTTGAAGTCCATGTATGGCATCAATGTTTTGTTTGGCATTTAAGATATGTGTTGTAACGTGCCACGATGCGACCAGTGACTGGATGTGCAAAGTCAGCTCTTGGCAAGAATGGAGTTCTTGAATGGCAAAGTAAGCCAGCAACGGAAGAATTTCCAAGGTCTGTACTGCATCTCCTTTGTAATCCGAATCTCTTTTCAATATTTTTTGTTGAAAAGGCTTTCGACACTGCAACCTTTGTCAAAGCGTATCTGAGCTCTTTTCCATCTTCTGTCAAAAAAAGATGCCAGTTGAAGGGTGTCGAGGTTCGCCAATCGAACTGCTTCGGTAAAGAATAAACCAACTTCGCAATTGACCTGGCCATTTGACCAATAGCAGTGCATGGCATCGTACTGAAAGGCAGTCGGCTGTAAATAAGCACAAAGATCTGGCTGCAGAAAGCAAACTGATTCGTTCAAAACCCAGCCCAGAAGCTTTTGAGCCTCCACCAAGGCAGTTTTGGTTTGTGTTTGCCGCACGTGCTGTAAATGGTGCAAGATGTCCAAAATCTCTGAATCAGGCACCAGTCGAAACTGGTCAAATTTTGGCGACGCAATCGATGCACTGCCTAAAGAGCTTGCCATGTCGCTTCTATCTTTGGAGAAAGCATCACAGTGTAAACAAGGACGAAGACCTGAAGCGCCCTTTGATCCAGCTGCTGCCTTGATAGCTGCTTCATCTGCTATCAGGAAAAGTTTCTTTGTCACAATCAGAGTATCGTCCCCCAAAACTAGACCTGACAAAATCGGAGCCAATAGCCTCACAACTCGTGTGAAGAACTCGGGGAGCCCATCCTGCAAAAGATCAATTTGTGAGTGTCTCAGCAATGCCACTGGCCACCAATGAAGTATAGATCTGAACTCTGCTAGGCATTTGAAGCAGAAATATACACAGTAGCTCTTTCGAGCATTGTCAGGTTGCAATATATTTCCTGGAACACATTCGTCCAAGTACACATTAGCATGGATACCATCAGAAGTCAAGTTTTGCTCTTCGCGCAAAACGCGTTGCAAAAAGGAAGTGTAAGCTGGCGCTTGGTGAGCTATGCTATCCACATACCTTTGTAAATTGTTCACATACAGTGTCACTTCTGCGCCGTCTATTCCAGCAATGACTTCTTCCTGCACGTTCTCCAGTGAGGTTTTGAATCTAAATTTTTCACTTCTCCAGTAGCTATTGTCCCAAGTCTTGTCCTTCTTGAGTTTGCTCATGATCGTGCGCACAGCAGAGTCAGGGACACCCAAACCCATGCAAGAAAAGAAAGCATCTTTGTTTTCCTCACGCTTGCGCTTGCTGGGATTGGATGACGAGCTAGCCATGGCTTCATGTCTTTGTAGCGGTTATGACCGCTCTTGGGTTGTTAAAGTTTCTAGTGTGCACACATTTGTGAAGTGAGCTAGTCCTATTAGACATCATATATGTATATGTACATATATAAGAATTACATTATACTCACATGTAGGAACAGTTGTTTGCCACTATAGACTTCTGTAGGATTTTGCTGTCCTGAAGATTGCAATGGCAAAAGGATTTGTTCACATGATTTCTATACACAGTTGTTAGTGGACCTGAGCTATGCTTATCTCAAAGGATGTAGTCAAGTCTACTGCTGGTTTGAACTTTCGATGGTTGCCATGCCATGCGTGCTATGAATTACATTTGGTGCACCAAGATGGTAGAGCCAGGTGAACAAGCAAATCCATGAGCTGGCGATTTGCAGTATAGAACACGGCCAAGTTCAATATCAAAACAAGAGGCTTGTTTGTGTTATTGGACTTGGCCGTGTTCTGTATTGAAAGATTTTCAAAGGCATGACAGTCGAAAGTGATGTGAACCATTGCGATGAATTGGATTTCTGGTGACACACTTGGGATAGTTTCTTGAAAACGCCAAATGACAGATGATTGCAGTGCAAGTATGAAAGCCAACTCATGGAAAGACCATTGTCTTCGATTTGGGTAAGAGGAGTGCTGATAATGTCACAGCTGACAAGGTTGCTATATAGAATGACTGGATTGGATCCCCTTTTTGCAATACAGCTTACAGCCTGGCCAAGTGGATGCCATGCGGCTATATCCCTGGACTGGTTTGGAAAAAGGCATATACAGTCTACAACACCGTCAAGTTCAATATCGAAACACTTTGTGCGCGGTATTGAACTTGACCGTGTTGTATTCTGTATAATCCTCTGGAAGGCACTACAGTGAAGGATGATGTGAAGCACTTGGATGAATCATGTTTGGATTCGAAAACAAACCCGATGACAGATGGTTGCACTGACAGCTTGCCAAGACTCCTGTGGAAAAAGTGCATGTGAGTGTTGACGGTGATGACCGTTTCAATGTGAACGGTGAGGACCGACAGCGGTAATGACCGCTTTAGACAATTATTATACACATGTTTGTATATATACATTTTTTTTGTTTGCTGTTGTTTCTATTGATCTTTAGTGTACATAAATAAATATAGTTAACAAAAATATTTCTGAGCGGTGATGACCGCAAAAAAACAGCAAATCAACGGTAATGACCGTGAACATCACTCCAGTTAATTAACGGTAATGACCATGAACATCACTCCCACTCTTTTTCCCTCCATCTTCTTCCTCTATTGCCGAAGCTTGTGAGACGGTTGCTTGTCTTGGCCATGGATGAACCTCCATCTCTCTCTCTTGGAGAGGTTGAACCATTTCTCCTCCCCATGCGGCCACCACGATGTCACCTCCTTCCCACTGGGGTTCACAGAATGAACCAGGCTGTCACGGTCCTGTCGAGGTGGATGCATCTGGGGCTGATGCTGGTGTTGCATCTGAGGTTGATGCACCTGGGTGTGATGCTGTTGCATCTGAGGTCGGTGCTCCTGGGGCTGATGCTGGTGTTGCATCAGATGTTGCATCTGGGGCTGATGCCATTGTATCTGAGGTTGATGCTCCTGGGGCTGATGCTGTTGCATCTGAGGTTGCATCTGGGGCTGATGCCATTGCATCTGAGGTTGATGCTCCTGGGGCTGATGCTGTTGCATCTCAGGTTGATGCACCTGGGGCTGATGCTGTGGCATCTGAGGTTGCATCTGGGAATGATGCTTTTGCATCTGCGGTTGATGCATCTGGGAATGATGCATCTGAGGATGATGCATCTGGTGGTGATGCTGTTGCATCTCAGGTTGATGCATATTGCTGTTGCATCATCTGCTCCTGCTGAGCCATGAATTCTTTTGCTTGGTTTGCTATTTCTTGTTGGTGAGCCCAGATTTGCTGAGCCTCAGCTTGCTGTCGACTGCATTCTGCCTGCTGATGTTCTTGTTGATACCTGTAGTTTCTCAAAGCGTCCTGGAGCATCTCGTCCAAGTCTGGGTGCTGCTCCTGCTTGACTTCGGAGTCTTCGGGCTTGACGGCGTAGTCCTCCACTGTGACTTCAAATTCCTCTGGGGCTTCCTGCTGCTCCTGCTTGACTGGTTGTGCTCTGTACTTTGGTGTTTGTTTCATAACCACAGGTGCAGTCTTCCTTCTTTTCCAGGGGGCAGGTTCCTCGCGCTCTTCATTGCCTTCAGGCTCTGAAGGTAATTCCAGGTATGGGTCTCCAAGGCCAAAAAGCAGTTGAGTCGACGGCTCACCAGGTTCTTCAGGGTTCTTGTCAGTAGAAGCTTCTGTAGGGCTCTCCATTTCTTCCAGGTTGGTAGCATCACTTCCTGGTTCATCCTTTCCCCGTAGAGGTGCAGGCAAAGATCTCCTCGGTTTCTGCTGCTGCTCATGTAGAAGACGACGGAGGTTTTCATCTGTAAATGTTGGGCTCTCATCATCGGGCTCTGGGGTCTTCGCAAAAACTGCTGTGGCTGCCCGCTGAGCATCAGCCAGTTCCCATGCTGCGTAGTATTCCATGGCTAGCTCACAGAGTGCGGGTCTTGTTGAATATGAGAAGTTATATGTACTTGATTGAAAATACAATTTGTTGTTCTACATTCTTGGTTGGAAGTCTTTGGGTGCGCTCTATGCATACAACCTGTCTATGTTCTGCTTATGTGGTTTGTGTTCAAAATGTTTTCCTAAAAAGTGTTCCACAGCATGCTTCAGAGCATGTTCAGCCCGTTTGATCCGTATATAGGATCTGGCAGATTTGAGAAATCATGGAATGTAAACAGTAAAAGTCTGAAGTGATGCAACTGACACACAAAAACCATTCAGCACAGAAACCTAGTCTCTATGAATCTAATACGGTGATGACCGTGGAAGTGATACGGTGATGACCGTGGACACCAGAATGAACAAATCATCTATGATTGTGTCATCTGACCATTGGTTCTTTTTTTGAAGTTCTTGTGATTGCAGTTGTATCCAAGTTTGATCTGTACTGGTTCCTTTATTGTTTCATTGTTTTTGGATTCTCACTTCTGCTCAGGTGTTTATTCTGTTTCCCATCATGCATGGGCAAATGCACATTGAAGATTATGAAAGATATAGAACCATTCGTGTCACAATATCAAATCACATTGCAAAAGCCCAACATGTGCAGACACAACATCTCAAATTATACAGTTGAAACATCAGCGCAGGGGCTGTGGTATAAAAATGGTATATGCCGGTATACGCTGGTATACGCTGGTATACGCTGGTATACGCTGGTATGTTCTGTGGTATACGCGTGGTATACGCGTGGTATACGCGTGGTATACGCGTGGTATACGCTGGTATACGCTGGTATACGCTGATGTGCTGTTTGAACCCCCCCCCATCCCAAAACGGTAAGAACCGTAAGCGGTGATGACCGCCAGCGGTGATGACCGCTATACACAAAAACGGTAAGAACCGTATAAGCGGTGATGACCGCCAGCGGTGATGACCGCTATACAGCACTGCCCTTCTTTTTCCACTCATGCTGTCACGTCTCGATTTAAATTGTCCAGGTTTGCACCTGCCAAACCTCACTTCTTCTTCTAGAAGTTTGTCATATTGCCCTTGCTTCTTCTTGTAAAAGTTTGTCTTATTGCCCTTCTGCTTCTTCTTGTTCTGATGCTTCTTCTCAGCTGGCTCCTTCGTCTGGGGCATGTCCTTGGATCCCTTGGCTGTGCTTGACGCAGACTTCTCGGTCTCATCCTTTTTGCAAGTCTCACCAGCAGCTCGATCTTCACGATCCTTCTCAGCCAGCTTCTGTTGGCAAATGTTCATGAGCATCATCATCATCGGGGAAATTCGGGTGTTGCTCATGTCCTCCCCCATCACGAGTGACCCATCAGACATGACACAAAAGCCAGACGGTGGAGCTTCCATAGTGCCAGGGATGTCGGTCGGAAAACTGTAAACTTCTATGGGGGATACTTGGGCCTTCCAAAAAGCTTCAAGGAAAAAAATCTGTGCAAGTGCCTGTGTAAAGACACGACTCAATGACAGTTTGTCCCGGTATATGTCCCAGTATACGTCCCAGTAAATCTTCAATTCATGACACTGCTGCGGTGATGACCGCAAAGTTTTAGACGGTAATGACCGGTTTTTAACTTCCTTTTCTCTTCCGCATTTTAGACAAAAGCTTCGTAAATGTAATCTGCATTGCAGATCGATAGCTAAGTGCGGCACTCAGCCCTGCAGCCAAAACAAAAGATCAAACATGTTGGAGGCTTAGCCTTTGAAATGAAAGTTGAACAGTTCTGTGTGGCTCCAGATCTGAATGGAACATAGGTAAATTAGAAAAGTTTTCACGCAAAACTCCTGGCTCCCTTGTTGAAACATCAGCTCACGTCCTCGGCTTGCTCAGCACGCTCGGCAATTTCCTTCTTCTTCTCAGAAGCTTGCTCTGCCAATCGTTTGATCTGCTCCTCATCGAATCCTCCATTGAGCATGCTTTCCACCGAGTCGATGCACTTGCAACCCTTCAGCAAGGATTCCTTCAAGTCTTTGCCAATCTGCTCAGTATGTTCGAAAGTCAAAGCTTCCCAGGTCCTGCCTTTGTATTTCTCCTGAATCTTCTTGGCACCCTTGACGATCTCCTTGGCAGCCCACGGCTCATCCTGGAAAGTCTGGGGTGCTGCCTTTGACTTTGACGGCTTGTTGCACTGCTTGATGACCGGCTCCAACATAGTCTGCAGCTTTTTTGCAGAGCTTGTTTACCTTGCTGTTCTCATCCTTCAATGCTTTCAGCTCGTCCTCAGTCATATCAGGCTTTGAATTCTTCTTTGGGGCTGCTTTTGCTTTCCCCTTGGGACCACCCTGCACATATACCACCTTGGGCTTGTCATCATCAGAGCTTATGCTCATGTAGTCCTGGGCATCATCCTCTTCATCCTTCTCCTTCTCTTCTTTCTTGCCTGCGTCCAGGGTTTGATTGTGAAAAGTGTACCTATAAACATAT
>BGPT01000530.1:28804-44112 GCA_003297045.1 Symbiodinium sp. clade C Y103 | reverse complement strand
GGCTGAAGTCCATGTTGCTGGGCTGCAGCAGAGAGCCATGAGTGCGGGGCACAAGCTATTTCCCAAAGTCCATCTCGATCATCAAGTGCAAAGGATGCCATAGTGGAAGATGCCATCGCCACCATCGTAGTTNCACCATCGTAGTTGCTAGCAACATCACCTTGGCCGCAAGACGATGTGTCAGCTCATAGTTCTTGTCGTCATTCTTTGGAACCTTGACATTCGCAGTGGCCTGGTCATTCTTTGGAACGTTGGCATACTTTGGAGCCTTGACATTCTTTGGAACATTGGCATTCTTTGGGAAGCCGTCATACTCAGAGTCGCTGGCATACGCAAGGGTCTTGGCATTCTTTGAACCCGCAAAGGTCTTCATGCCATCTCGGTCTCGTTGTTGGCATTCTGCAGGCTGGGATCGCTGGCCGCTTGTCGTTCGCGGACCAGCTGCTGGACTTGGTTCATCTCCTCCACAGTGAGATGCTTGTTGATGTCGTCCGGACTGATCCCATCCTGCTGATCCACCACGCTCCAATGCGTTGNAAAGCTTCTCTGTGTAAAAGTTTCTGTGTGTAAAAGCTTCTCTGTGTAAAAGTTTCTGTGTGTAAAAGCTTCTCTGTGTAAAAGCTTCTGTGTGTAATCATTTCTCTGTGTAAAAGCGTCTCTGTGTAAAAGCTTCTCTGTGTAAAAGCTTCTCTGTGCAAAAGTGTCTGTGTGTAAAAGCTTCTCTGTGTAAGAGCTTCTGTGTGTAAAACCATTTCTGTGTAAAAGCGTCTGTGTGTAAAAGGTTTCTGTGTAAAAGCGTCTCTGTGTAAAAGCTTCTCTGTGTAAAAGTGTCTGTGTGTAAAAGCTTCTCTGTGTAACAGCTTCTGTGTGTAAAAGCATTTCTGTGTAATTCGAAGAGACACATTTTCTGTCTGTGTGTAAAAGCTTCTCTGTGTAACAGCTTCTGTGTGTAAAAGCATTTCTGTGTAAAAGCTTCTCTGTGTAAAAGTTTCTGTGTGTAAAAGCTTCTCTGTGTAAAAGCTTCTCTGTGTAAAAGTGTCTGTGTGTAAAAGCTTCTGTGTGTAAAAGTTTCTGTTTGTAAGAGCTTCTCTGTGTAAAAGTTTCTGTGTGTAAAAGCTTCTGTGTGTAAAAGCTTCTGTGTGTAATCGTTTCTCTGTGTAAAAGCGTCTCTGTGTAAAAGCTTCTCTGTGTAAAAGCTTCTCTGTGTAAAAGCTTCTGTGTGTAAAAGCATTTCTGTGTAAAAGTGTCTGTGTGTAAAAGCCTCTCTGTGTAAAAGCGTCTCTGTGTAAAAGCTTCTCTGTGTAACAGCTTCTGGGTGTGGCACGTTTATGGCGGCATGTTTAAGCAGATCGGTTGGACGTATAGACGTGATCTGGCTGTCAGGTACCCTGGGAGGAGCGTGCAGCTGTCCTGCTCACGTTCATGGTGGCATGTTTAAGAAGTTCGGTTGGACGCATAGGCGTGATCTGGCTGTCAGGTACCCTGGGAGGAGCGTGCTGCTGTGCTGCTCACGTTCATGGTGGCATGTTTAAGCAGTTCGGTTAGACGCATAGACGTGATCTGGCGTACCCTGGGAGGAGCGTGCAGCTGTCCTGCTCACGTTCATGGTGGCATGTTTAAGAAGTTCGGTTGGACGCATAGACGGGATCTGTCTGTCAGGTACCCTGGGAGGAGCGTGCAGCTGTGCTGCTCACGTTGATGGTGGCATGTTTAAGCAGTTCGGTTGGACGCATAGACGTGATCTGGCTGTCAGGTACCCTGCGAGGAGCGTGCAGCTGTGCTGCGCACGTTCATGGTGGCATGTTTAAGCAGTTCGGTTGGACGCATAGACGTGATCTGGCTGTCAGGTACCCTGGGAGAAGCGTGCAGCTGTCCTGCTCACGTTCATGGTGGCATGTTTAATAGTTTGGTTGGACGCATAGAAGTTCGGTTGGACGCATAGACGTGATCTGGCTGTTTGCAGGTACCCTGGGAGGAGCGTGCAGCTGTGCTGCTCACGTTCATGGTGGCATGTTTAAGAAGTTCGGTTGGACGCATAGACGTGATTTGGCTGTCAGGTACCCTGGGAGGAGCGTGCAGCTGTCCTGCTCACGTTCATGGTGGCATGTTTAAGAAGTTCGGTTGGACGCATAGACGTGATCTGGCTNTCAGGTACCCTGGGAGGAGCGTGCAGCTGTCCTGCTCACGTTCATGGTGGCATGTTTAAGAAGTTCGGTTGGACGCATAGACGTGATCTGGCTGTCAGGTACCCTGGGAGAAGCGTGCAGCTGTCCTGCTCACGTTCATGGTGGCATGTTTAAGAAGTTCGGTTGGACGCATAGACGTGATCTGGCTGTCAGGTACCCTGGGAGGAGCGTGCAGCTGTGCTGCTCACGTTGATGGTGGCATGTTTAAGCAGTTCGGTTGGATGCATAGACGTGATCTGGCTGTCAGGCATTTTGGGAGGAGCGTGCAGCTGTCCTGCTCACGTTCATGGTGGCATGATTTATAAGCAGTTCGGTTGGACGCATAGACGTGATCTGGCTGTCAGGTACCCTGGGAGGAGCGTGCAGCTGTGCTGCTCACGTTCATGGTGGCATGTTTAATANGCAGTTCGGTTGGACGCATAGACGTGATCTGGCTGTCAGGTACCCTGGGAGGAGCGTGCAGCTGTGCTGCTCACGTTCATGGTGGCATGTTTAATAGTTTGGTTGGACGCATAGACGTGATCTGGCTGTCAGGTGCCTTGGGAGGAGCGTGCAGCTGTCCTGCTCACGTTCATGGTGGCATGTTTAAGAAGTGTTGGACGCATAGACGTGATCTGGCTGTCAGGTACCCTGGGGAGCGTGCAGCTGTGCTGCTCACGTTCATGGTGGCATGTTTAATAAGCAGTTCGGTTGGACGCATAGATGTGATTTGGCTGTCAGGTACCCTGGGAGGAGCGTGCAGCTGTCCTGCTCACGTTCATGGTGGCATGTTTAAGAAGTTCGGTCGGAGCGTGCAGCTGTGCTGCTCACGTGCATGGCGGCATGTTTAAGAAGTGCGGTTGGACGCATAGACGTGATCTGGCTGTCAGGTACCCTGGGAGGAGCGTGCAGCTGTCCTGCTCACGTTCATGGTGGCATGTTTAAGAAGTTCGGTCGGACGCATAGACGTGATCTGGCTGTCAGGTACCCTGGGAGGAGCGTGCAGCTGTCCTGCTCACGTTCATGGTGGCATGTTTAAGANACGCATAGACGTGATCTGGCTGTCAGGTACCCTGGGAGGAGCGTGCAGCTGTCCTGCTCACGTTCATGGTGGCATGTTTAAGAAGTTCGGTTGGACGCACAGACGTGATCTGGCTGTCAGGTACCCTGGGAGAAGCGTGCAGCTGTGCTGCTCACGTTCATGGTGGCATCCTGTACCCTCCAAAAGGCAGAAAAAAAAGGTCGATTTGCTTTTCTGCAATGTTCCAAGATTCAGGGTCAATCTGCAATGTTCCAATGATTTCTGCAATNCCTCCAAAAGGCAGAAAAAAAAGGTCGATTTGCTTTTCTGCAATGTTCCAAGATTCAGGGTCAATCTGCAATGTTCCAATGATTTCTGCAATGTTTGGACCTTTTCTGCAACGATCTTTCTCCCCCATCATGCCACACAGGCTAAACCCCAAATAGCAGCACCACCTCTATGACATCAACCTCTTAGCTGATGAAAATAGAAGCCGAAAACCTNAAACCCCAAATAGCAGCACCACCTCTATGACATCAACCTCTTAGCTGATGAAAATAGAAGCCGAAAACCTTCTGGATGGTGCGGGTGCTAGCAAGTAAAACATGGCAGCTTCTGCTCAACCTAGAGCATATGCCAAGAACATCTTCATCCTGCCAACAACTATATAAACCTTAGTTAGTGCAGTGATGGATGGAAAATTTGCATTTTGCCATTGACATCTAACCCCCACCTGAATTTGCTGATCGAGATCATCATTATCATGGGCCATTTGCCCTTGAAGGATATGGACCCCTTCGTCAAAGGTCTTGCAGGCCTACCAAAGATTTCTGAGCCAGCAAATGAAAGGTACCTCGTGCAAATGTAGTGTTGCTGCCAATGGTTTCCTGTGCCAGGTGTTCGTCCATGTGACAGCTATCATTGTTTTTTTTTGCTTGCCCCCCAAGGCCTCAGTGGTCACACCACCATTTTTGACTTTTTCATCCATTTTGCCATTTCAGCCAACCCCATCCAAAATAGGACAAGGCAGAAATCAGGATTTGCGCCTTTTTGCGGGTTTTTGCGCCCGTTTTGCGGGTTTTTGCGCCCGTTTTGCGGAGCGTATTCTTTGATTTCAGCCCCAAAAAATGGTGTAAAGCTAGTCTACATATTCTAACCGGCTTTGGCTGACTTGGCACAAATTGGATTTCGCGATGTAACGTTTAGCAAGTAAAACCATCGGAGATCTGTTGCATCACAACAGCTCAGCAGCAAACTGCGAGATGGCTTTTTGCCATGCATCAGGAACATACTCCTTAGTCCCTCGACGGAGGTATGTGCGCATACACAGGAAAAAGTGTTGCATCGTCCCAACAACCAGGAATGTGGGGAGAGTCTTAACCAAAAAACAGTCATAGAATTTCTAAGTTGTATGATATAGATTCATTCTATTGTTTTGCAAGTTGTGACCATTTTCTATGTTTTTGGAGGTGGAATCGGACAACATCAAATGTGTTGTTTTTTTCTGAGCCTGATGCGCTTCAACAAATCAGCTGGTGAAGTTTCATGAAGACTTGGTGANGACAACATCAAATGTGTTGTTTTTTTCTGAGCCTGATGCGCTTCAACAAATCAGCTGGTGAAGTTTCATGAAGACTTGGTGAACAAACAGATTGAATAACAACAGGCACCAAAAGAAGGATCCAGCCTGCACATGGGAAGCAACCATCCCGGGGTGGCTGTTTGTGGGCAAAGGTCGCTGCAATGGAGAGGTTTCTCCAATAGATGCACTTAACACCACTTTAGGCCGATTTGCCCGAAGTGCAATGTTTAACGGCAAGGTTGCCGATGAGTTTTCTTGGGGGCAAGGTGCTGCTCAAGCTCAGCCGTGGCATGCTTAGATGGCACCTCTTGTCGGCATGTTTGAGTCGCCGATAATCCATTAGATATTTCATGCATCAGTAAAGTCTGAGTAAGAGTTAATACATAGAAGCCGGCAAATGCGCATGGATTTTTTCGGGTGGAGGGAAAATGGCAATGCGGCTGGGTGAACTTGGCAGTGGACCTGGAGGCCAGGAAGTAGAAAAAAGGAGTGAGAAATAGAGACAGGGGGAGAGAGAGAGAGAGAGAGTGAGAAAGAGAGAGAGAGAGAGAGATGGAGAGAGGAGAGGAATGTCGCATAAAGAGAGAGAGAGAGAGAGAGAGAGAGATAGCCAGAGAAAAAAAAAATCGATGAGAAGGGAGTGAAGAGTTCACTGGGTTTTCCGTTGGAAATACAGTGTAGTTTTTTGTGAGTCTATCCGCATCTGTTTGCAGCCTTTTGGTTTGAGCTGATTGGTATTGTAGGAACAACATGAACTGGTTTTTGTTGCTGTATGAACATGATGGTTCTCAATTCCAGGGCCAGGCAGCGGTTGTTCACTGTTTAGGCATTTGTTTTTTTTGAGCAAGTAAGAACACATCTACTAACAAGAATCAGGAAGGAGGTTAGTTGTCTGAAGACCGGATAGCTGTGCCGCTGCCGGTCGGTTGGGACGTGATCAACAGATAGCTGTGCTGCTTCTGTTGAAAAGCCATGGCCGCATCTGTGTCGTTTGGAGATCTTATGCAATACCTCGAAGGGCAGCGACATGAGATCGAAAGAGAAAAGTGCAAAAGCATTGGGCAATTTCTGCGAGATCGGGGGCGCCATGCGTCAGGGGAGGCAAAGACAATGAGAAATATGTACTATAAGGCTTGGTGCAACATGCAGAAATCGTTAACAGCTGCACAGCAAGAACAGCTAGAAGCCTTCCAAAACAGTGTGACTGAGAGTGACTTCGCAAAATTTGTTCGGATTGTGAAGCATCGAAAAGAGGACTTCCGGCGCATGCAGAAACCTGAGCTTAAAGATATATTCACCAGTCAGTTACAGATCCACGATGACGTGAAATTTTGTCAGAATTTCTTTTTCCGCAAGCACCAACAGTTTTCAACAGAAGAGAGGCAGCTGTATGATGAGCTGGAGATGGAAATCTGTCAGACAGATGAAGAAGTTGNCAGAAGAGAGGCAGCTGTATGATGAGCTGGAGATGGAAATCTGTCAGACAGATGAAGAAGTTGCTTTGCCTTCGCAGCAGCGGCAGTATGACAGATTCACGGCCATGTTATTGAGTCGTAAAGGGGAAATCATGGCGGCGCGCAGGGGATCACTGCAGGCAATATTTGGAAGTTCGCAATATCAGAAGGATGCTGAGTTCAAGTTTGGTTATAATTTTATGAGCCGTGTGGAGCCGCATTTGCCTGAAGCCATGCGGAAAAGTATAGAGAGCTGGCAAAGGAAGTTGTGTGTCGAGCAAGAGCCGTTCGAAAGATTCGTGGACATATTGAGCCGTCGTCAAGAAGAATTCATGGTATTACGCAAGAAGAACTTGGAGCAACTCTTTTCGAACCGTGTCAGCAAGACAGACACGGAGCTAAGTTTTTGTAACCATTTTATGCAGCGGACATGGAGCCAATTGTCTGCAGAGCAGCAACAAGAGTTGCTGACATGGAAGGACGTCTTGTGTAAGCCTGAGAATGTCCTGGAAAGCTCAGAGAGACTTGTTGAGAAATTTGAAGACATGATGCAACGGCGTGAGCAAGACTTGGTGCGTCGCAAAGCTATGTCAGCAAAAGCTATGTTTACCATGCACAGTGCCAAATACGAGGCTGATTTCAAATTTGGGCAAAAGTTTTTGGCGCAAACGTATCCAAAGCTGCGGCCAGAGTTACAGGCCAGAGCTGCCGCAGTGGTGCGTCGAGTGCTGTTCGCGCAGTCTGCATTGCCATTGAAGGAAGCCTTCCAATCCAAGTTGCGCAGTGCAGAGAGAGTGTTAGGTGACACTTTGCCAAGATATCGTCAGCCAAAAAGCTTACGACAATTTTACGGCAACAGTCAAGATGCGGAGACTCGTGTGATGTGACTTTCTTTCATCGAGTTCACGAAGTTGACAAGTTCCTGGGCGAGATGGAGTTTCAGCATTGCGACTACTGCAAGATTGGCTGGTTCGGAACTCGACGCCAGAAGGCAGATATGCCAGGAGGCTTTGAATGTGGCGCATTCAAATTGAACGTGTTGCAAGCGCCGGAANTCGACGCCAGAAGGCAGATATGCCAGGAGGCTTTGAATGTGGCGCATTCAAATTGAACGTGTTGCAAGCGCCGGAAGCCAGTTGGCTAGAGCCAGGACGCCCAATCTGCAAAGCGTGCTTGGACGAAGCAAAGCAGCGAGCGAGGCAGCTGGGGCCGATGTTGCCGTTTCGTTTGACGGCAGAGAACTATATGGATCCAGGCGAAGCATTGCCTGAAACAGATGCTTTTACCTTCTTCGAGGAAGAATTGCTATCCCCAATCCAACACATCATCCGGATTTTTACGTTGTACGCCACGGGGCAGGCAGTGTGAATTACGTGGCCACGTTGGCAATTTGTTCCAGAATGGTCCGCAATATGTGCGGGAGATTCCCGCTGCCATTGGGGATATGAAAATGCTGCTGGTGCGCAGATGCCCGAAAGATCCGAGCCGCAAACAGCGGGTGCCTTTCTTAGTGTCGCGCCGCAGGCTGGAGAACGCATTGAATCGAATTTGTAAGCCTCGTGAAGAAGGTGGCTCCATGGCTGTGCAGCCTGGGGCCTTGACGGCGGAAGGTTATGTTTCGTTTGTTCGTCGGGAGAACTTGGATCAGTTTGACGACAGTGAAGAGGGAGCAGAACCAGAAGGCTTGCAGGTGACTGTGGTTGAGCAAGAGNCGTGATGTGGATGTCCAACAGGTTGCAGCTGCAACTGGCTGCAGTGGTGCGCAGCATGCATGAGCCAGCGGAGTGGGAGACGGAGGCGGATCGCGCTGCGCAGACTTGGGCGAAGTTACGCGAGGAGATGGGCCAGGATATGTTGACGGGCGGAGAAAAGCAAATTCCGTTTGCGTCTTTGGCTGGGCATTTGCATTTGCAGTCGGTGCACTTGTCAGAGAAGACCCGCGTCGAGGTGGAAAGCATTTTGTATGATGAGATCACGTCCGTCCAGGAGCTGGCAAGTTGGGAAGAGCCTTTGGTGGAAAGCGGTTGTTACGCGCCGGAAGATATGGCGCACGCAAAGACAGAAGATGAGTTGCACGAGGAATGTTGGGATGCGTTGCATGAAGCTTGTGGAGCAGGAGGACAAATCAGTTCGGTTGGCCGCTTTGGCGCTGATCGCATCAGTGGGTTGCCCATTTTGGATCCGCCGACTGTGCTGTCGCGGAACCAGTTGATTCGAGAAGACCAGCCGTACTACATTGTCGCTGGTTTTNTTTGGATCCGCCGACTGTGCTGTCGCGGAACCAGTTGATTCGAGAAGACCAGCCGTACTACATTGTCGCTGGTTTTGTCAAACTGTTTCCTTTGGGTCTTGCGGATTATTGGGCTCATGTACCCAATCGACAAGAGAACTGTGCCAACATTTCGTTTTGGGAATGGATACAGCATTTGCTGAGGCACAGAGATGGTCGCTTTCAAGCGCATCCGCGCTTTTATTTTTTTGCGTTGAACACCGCGCTGCGGAACAAGGCTTTGCGAGGCAAGCTTTTTTTGTGAAGAGACAGATTGGACTCAATGCCAGCACTTCATTTACTGCCGAGGAGCTGTTGCGGATGGGTAAAGCTCAGTTCACCAAGACCGTCTCTGCGTTCGAGCATGCCATGCCTGGTTCGGCACAGGAGAAGATACATCAGCGTAGCGATTTGGAAGCGATGGTTGGGCAACTGGAGCAAAGCAGTTTGGAGGAGGATGGGAAGGCCTTGGTGGAAGTGTTGCAACAAGTCCAGGCCGTGGAAACAAGTTTGCGTGAGGAAATGAGTCGAAGCATTCGGGCAGCAAAAGAAGTCGTAGACGAAGCAGTTTCTGCCATGGACACGTCGGGAGAAGGCAGCAGATTGCGCGCGTTTGTCTGTGCTGACAACGCGGCGGAAGGGAGAGATGCAGAAGTTCGATTTGGTGTTGATGCAGCTGCAGTAGACGAAGCAGTTTCGGCCATGAACACGTCGGGAGAAGGCAGCAGATTGCGCGCGTTTGTATGTGCTGACAACGCTGCGGATAGGAGAGATGCAAAATTTCTATTTGGTGTTGATGCAGCTGCAGCAGCTGTTGGAGGTGGCACTGCAAGGTCGCTTAGACGTTTATTACAAGAATTACAGGAGAGAACAGAGCGAGTCAAAGCTGGCGGCGAGTGCCCGTGTCATTTCAGCACGTTGACGACTGCCACCTATCATTGGGAAGATCTGGCAGATATTTTGAGAAAGTATGAAGAGGCGGTCCGACAGTTTCGCGGTGGTCGGATGGATCCCTTGGAGCCTAGCGAAAGACGTTTGACAGAGGTCCGTCGCAGGGTCTTGCGNTCGCGGTGGTCGGATGGATCCCTTGGAGCCTAGCGAAAGACGTTTGACAGAGGTCCGTCGCAGGGTCTTGCGGTATCCCGGGGTCGTGGCTTGGTTCACTGCGTACAAGATGGAGTTGTTCTACAAGTTTGTGTTGCAGTACGAGGATGGGCATGCGGTGTTTGAGTGGGGAGCAGGCGGCATCATGCACTTGCATTCAATCAATTGGGGTTCGCAGATGCCGCGGATCAATCCAGAGAAGCTGGCAGCAGCCGAGTGCTCGGACTGGAGCAGCTTGTCGCAAGGTGCAACGTTTGCGCGAGCTCACGAGGAGTATTTCACAGATTGGAGTTGGACTAAGAAGGAGAAATGGGTGTTCCAGGAGGTGGACAACAAGAAAGCTGCTGTAGCAACTGCTGGGTCGCCGGTGCATACCGACTCCGAGTCGTCGGGCTCGGACGACGAGACTGGTGGTGCGGCGGCAGTGTTTCCGGTAGACATTGTTCCCGAAGGAGACGTCTTTCAACAACATGCTTTAGCAGAAGATGAAGATTTTGTGCGTTTGTTTCCCACGGTGACATCAATGCAATATGCAGTGACGGCAGATGGCGCGCGGCAACGCGTGCGCTTGTCGCGGGAGCAGCTGCGCACCTTCGAGGCGTTGAGCGCAAAGTGCGCTGACGAAAGTCGGCATCCGTGTCAAATCACAATTCCGCAGAAAGCATTGCTCATGACCAACAATTGTCGTGTGGTGCGACGCGTGCGCAGGAAGTGGTATCGCAGATTGACGCAAAAGTGCAACATGCACGATCGCCACAGTGGAGTGCCTACAGAGACCCCGCCGGTTTTTGTGGATGTTGTCGCGCCCGTCTGTGCTGACGGTGCGACGATGGAAGACGTGGTGGAGAGAACGGCAGAAGCGACGGTTGTGAGAGCAGGAACCTTGAATTTGAAGCAGTTGGATTTGGCTCATCAGATTGGAGAGATTCTGGAGAAATTGAATTTGGATGTCATGTGTTTGCAAGAGATGTCGGCTGCGTGTTTGGGAGATTTGCTGCAGGTGTCAGAGCAACGAGGCTACGATGTAATCAGTCCTTTGCATCGTCAAGTCACAGCCCTGGAAGGTTTTGACGTCTGTATCTTGTTGAAGCGCAGCACAGTGCGCAAGTTGCGCGTCAGTGTCATGGGGCTGGGAGCTGAGTCAGCGCGTCGTTTGCTGCAGGTGCAGCTGCAGCTTCGCGGCAATGGGGCCATCTTGGTGTTGGGCACGTGTCACTTGAAGGGGTGAAGAGAGAGCGCAGATGTGCGTAGGGAGGAGCTCAGGGCAGCGGTCGTGAGCCTCGATGCATTGTTGCCAACGACGGATGGAGCACTGCTGCTTGGAGATTTTAACTTGCACGCAACGGAATCGACGTCGAGTGTTTCGGAGCAGAAGCTGTGGAACGACGCTTGGGTGTGTGCTGGCTCATTGCCAGAGTTGTCCGGGACGTGGTGCCCGGAAGAATGCAACCGGGATCCCGCGGATGTGCAAGACTGGCGCTTTGATCGTGTGCTGTTCAGCAGTCGGGACATTGACGTCACCGAGAGAGACGAAAGGCAGCGCAGCAGCGTGCAACTTGTGCCTGCTTCTTTTGCAGTGGATTTTGATGCGAGTCTGTACTGACCACGCTTTGGTGACAGCCGCTTTCAATGTCTGTGCCGGAGCAGTGGAGAATCCTGATATCTTGGAAGAGCAGCTCGAAGTGTTGCGACCTGGTCTTGGGTCGAACGTAGCCCGTAGACCGCAAGAGCGGGAAAGTTGTGTCAGAAAAGAGCACAACAAAGTGTTTTGCGGCAAAGACTATGAGAAGCCGCGCATGCTGCCTGGGCGCGGCGCGATCGTCGAAGATCCTCGACGAAAAGGCGTGTACAGGTTGTACACGCACAGAAATTGTCATCATGTCAACACTCACGACCCACTGAAAGCCATGGGTTTGGTTGCAAATGTTGATGATCAGGTGGTTTTGACCGTTCAGGCCTCTGTNCAGAAATTGTCATCATGTCAACACTCACGACCCACTGAAAGCCATGGGTTTGGTTGCAAATGTTGATGATCAGGTGGTTTTGACCGTTCAGGCCTCTGTCAATTACTTGACGAAATACATGGGCAAGCTGGGGGGCGGTCAGAGTGCCACAGGCCGCATCGGTTCCCTGATTGATTCCGTGATCTGCAAGACGAGGGACAACGAAACCATGACGGTAGCCGCCTTGCTGTCGAAGCTGTTTATTCATGCCGCAGTGCCCGAAGACATTTCGTCCTTAGAAACATGGCGCATGTTGTTGGATCTCCCACGCACATTGAGCTCGCGGTACATTACTGCCTTGTCTAAGAATGATGTCATTTCGTTGAAACCGATGCAGCAGATTGCCGCAGGCACCGAAGAGACCAAGGCGACGCAGCAAGTGAAAGTCCAGGCTTACATGGAACGTNAATGATGTCATTTCGTTGAAACCGATGCAGCAGATTGCCGCAGGCACCGAAGAGACCAAGGCGACGCAGCAAGTGAAAGTCCAGGCTTACATGGAACGTCTGCAAACGCCACGTGCCGAAGGGCTACTAGAGTCCAAGCTCAAACACATGTCGTTCGTGCAGTTTGTGTCGCAGGTCGGTAAGCGTGGCCGCGCGCAAAGATACCTGCACTTGCGGCCAAAACCGACTATAGTGAAAGAAAAGCCTTAAAACTAGACGTCAGAAGAACAGATGCACCGGAGATGGCGAAATACTGTTTGCGGTTGCATCGACCTTTTCTGCTGGACACAGAAGATCCAAGTCGACTCGATCCGCAGGATGCAATCGACCAGCTGCATGCTTTTGTAGCGACCGCGCAATGTCCGATGTGGATCCGCAAGCGCTTTCAACGGCACAACCGTGTCAGGCGCCACCGAAAGGCGGGGCAAGGTATGATGTCTGCTCTAACCACAGGCAGTGCGGCTGTGCTGCCCGCTGCCGGAGGTGTGGGATATGGAGGTGTGGGCAGTGTGGTGGTGCTGCCCGCTGTCGGTGATGTTTTCAGTGCAGAGGCCAGCAGCATGGCCGTGGCGCCCAGTGCCGGTGATGATGTGATCACTGCAACCGCAAGCAATGCGGCTGCGAGGCCCGCTGCTGAGGCTATGTCCAACCCAAGTGCAAGCAGCACGGCTGCGCTGCCCGCTGAAGGCATGTCGTCTGCAGCATCGCTTGGCGGCACGCAAGTGTCCGAAGAAGCGCCGCAACGGAGACGTGTTATCAATCTGTCAGCAGTTGGGGGACCAACAGTCAGGGAAGATCCTCCTCAAGATGGTGCCGGAGTAGGGAATGCTGATGGACATAGTTTGTTCGATGACAGTAATGAAGCACGAACAAAAGTTGCAGAGCAGCATGGTTTGATATGGTGGCCAGGGGATGGTGATTTGGCATATAAGTATAGCATCTTCCAAGCTTGTCGCGACATGTGGCCGCGGCCAAAGATTGTGCCGCTTAGGTTATACTTGCAAGCAATCACAGGAGCAAAACAGAGCACCCGTTTGAAATTGCATGACGTTATGTTGAAATTTGTTTTCTGCATGCTGCAAATCGATTTACAACCTTATGTAAAACGAGGCAATGGTGTGACCAAGGCGTGCTTGCCCACGAAAGCTTTGGAGGCACTAGTTGAAGGGTATCTCAAAATCTCAGAAATGACAGAAGCGGAAAAAAGAGCTTTCAAGAAGAAACCTTATGCAGAGATGTGNAGCTTTGGAGGCACTAGTTGAAGGGTATCTCAAAATCTCAGAAATGACAGAAGCGGAAAAAAGAGCTTTCAAGAAGAAACCTTATGCAGAGATGTGGAATAAGGTGAAGTACTACACCTTGAAGGAGTGTGGCTTGACAGTGTCGCTAGCTGCAACCAGCAGGGTAGTGTTTGGGCCAAATGTTGCGGACCGAGCCGCACCAGAGCGAGAGGGACGGTGGAGACAGCCAGTGCACTGTCTCGATCCTAATGCTCTGGAGCATGCAGAGCACGGCGAAACCGTGGAAGAAAGAGAAGCAAAGAGAAGGAGGTACGTGCAGTCGGCAATGCAAGAGCAGAGCATGGGGCGGCCGGGTCCCCAGGAGCACGAAGTGCCGTTGCCGGTGGATGATGGTGCACTGCAANGCAGTCGGCAATGCAAGAGCAGAGCATGGGGCGGCCGGGTCCCCAGGAGCACGAAGTGCCGTTGCCGGTGGATGATGGTGCACTGCAATGTCGAGATGGTGATGCGAATGCCGAATGGAATGCTTTGAATCCTTTTGTGAAGCTTATCTCTGATAAAATGCTAGCAGCAAATGTTGCAGATGCAATTGTACCGCAAACGGAGCAGTACCTGTTGCGTCCAGGAGAGGAAGGCGCGTTAACTCACTCAGAGGCAGTAAGTTTGACAGCGGCAGCAGCCGCAGCCAAGTCAGGCGTAGCATACGAAGCGTTGGATCCCACGCAAGCTTCGTTTGCGGACCACATGGTGAGGTGGAGAGATGCTTTCCTATCATCTTCATTGACCCGTGACAGCAACTTGCCCTTGGCTGGCTTGCCGGACGGCTGCCCGCCGATGCCCTTGAGACACGGACACAATCAGCAGAGCCCGTGCTGTTGCTGGGCACTGCTGGAACTGGGAAAACCACAACGTTGCAGACCGCGAATTCGCTGCTGGAGGTGCCAGCTTTCGAAGGGGAAGGAGGATGGCGCAGAAAGCGCATTGTTCGGTGCGCGTACACTGGAGTTGCTGCCAGCAACATGGGGGCAGGAGGACGCACCATCGTGTCCCTTTTCCGTTTGAGCAAGAAGCAATACAGTTCTGTGNGTACACTGGAGTTGCTGCCAGCAACATGGGGGCAGGAGGACGCACCATCGTGTCCCTTTTCCGTTTGAGCAAGAAGCAATACAGTTCTGTGCTGCAACCATTGTCTAGTAACGAAATGGCTGTAATGGCCGAGGAGCTTGGTGACTTGGCAGTGCTCGAAATTGATGAAGTGTCAATGCTGGAAAAAACAATCTTGGCTTATGTCAGTTTGCGGTTGCAACANGCGGTTGCAACAGTGGCGGCAGGACCGCTATCATCCTGTCCACTGCAAAGGTAAGCAATGCTGCTGCGGCTTCCGGCTGCCGTTTGGCGGTGTGAAGGTTGTCTGCGCGGGTGACTTTGGGCAGCTGCCGCCCATAGCAGTCAAGGCAGAAAAAAACTCTGCTGAGCCCGTCGTACAATGGGGCAGGTGCGCAAACGGTGAACCTGGGACAGAAGTTGTTTCGCACCATTGCCAATGTCTTTCGGCTTCGACGAATCCATCGCCAGGTTGGTGCCTCCGTGTACAAGGAGTCTTTATTGCGTTTGCGAGATGCCGCGCACACGAACCTGGGGCCATTTGATCGCAGAAAAAGTGGACGAAGGCCGTTTGCCCAAATGGCCGTGGAAAAAGGAAATGGCCGTGAAAACTGGGTATGGCCGTGAAAACGGCATTTGGCCGTGAAAATGCGTGCATTTGGCCGTGGAAAAGCGTTGAATGCCCGTGGAAAAACGTGAAAAACGTGAAATTGGAGATGGCGGCCCGTATGGCCGTGGAAACGGCCAATGGCCGTGAAAATATTCTTTCGTGGACGAGAGCGGTTTGTGCACAATTTTTGTGATCGAATGGCCCCCCAGGAAGGAAGATGTTGAAATGTGGCAAAGCCATAGTCTGACATCTCCAACCTGCGCCTTTAGCATCGAGGAACGCCAAGCTTTCGAGCGGGAGCGGGTGCAC
>BGPT01000530.1:4250-24330 GCA_003297045.1 Symbiodinium sp. clade C Y103 | reverse complement strand
CAGTAGAAGTCAGCAATGAGGCAAAAATGCATAGCGCGTTCCCTGCAAAAATGAATCACAGTTGTTCAACATTGTTGAAAAGATAATATGGCAGAATTGTGTTCTGGAAGCGTATCTTTATTTCTAAGTTTTTGTTTGCGTTGATTTTTGTCTCCATTGCTGGCCTATCCAATTTATGCAGTTGGCGTTCGGTGATTGTTTCAACAGTAGTCTAGATGACATTTCATGGCCGCCGCGCTTGGAAACCTATATTTTTGGACATCAGTTTCATCAATCTATGGTAGGCGGGGTCCTACCCTTGTCGGTTTGGCGCGCAAGGCTGTGTGCCTGCGCGTCACGCATCCTGTCGACGTCGGTCGCGCGTGGAAATTTTGTTAATGTTTTGCATTGACCTGGGGTTGCAGATCAGTGGTCACAGAAGTGGATGTTAGAGTGATGTTAATTGAAGGTGGTGTTTTTGTTTAGAAATCTTCTTTCTGCTACCGCATGGTTGGCTTGCAAATGACGCATTGTGTGATCAGAAAAAAAAGTTGCTGTGCTGCAGCAGCTGATGTGGTTCGTCACAATTTGGTTGTGCATAGTTGCATGTGCGCCGCTGGGTTTGCATCAGCAGAGTTCCTGTGTCTCGGGGTGTTAGATTATCAATGCAAGATTGTGTCTTCATGTGCAATTAGCTATTTGAGTGCATGTATTTTAATAGCCTTTGTTGGCTTGCGCGTTCATTTGCCAGCTCTTATTGAAAGGGCATCGTCCCAAAAAATCGAGTTTTCTGTTTCCCAAAAAATCTATCTCTATATATATATATATATTATACGTGTGTTGTTTCACAAAGAGTTTGTGACTTAATGAGAATGTGACTTCACGATGTCTTCGGGCAGATGCCCACCTGACACAAGTATCTTTGTGACTTCATGATCTCTTCAGGCAATTGCCTACCTGACAGAATGATCTGTGTGAGTTAATGATCTCTTCAGGTAGGTGCCTATCTAACACAATGATCTTTGGATTGCAAGTGACTCAGTGATCTGGTGAGCCAATGACATGGTGACTTAATGATCTTTTCAGGAAGGCGCCTACTTGACACAATGAGTTTTGGATTGCTAGGACTGTGAAAGTCTGTAACTCGGAGATCCGAAAACGGATTTCAGTGCATGTATTTTAATAGCCTCTGTTGGCTTGCGCGTTCCTTTTCACGCTTTTATTGAAAAGGCATCGGCGCAAAAAATCGAGTTTTCTGTTTCCCAAAAATTAGATCTATATATATATATACACGTGTTGTTTCACAAAGAGTTTGTGACTTAATGAGAATGTGACTTCACGATGTCTTCGGGCAGGTGCCCACCTGACACAATTATCTTTGTGACTTCATGATCTCTTCAGGCAAGTGCCCACCTGACAGAATGATCTGTGTGAGTTACTGATCTCTTCAGGTAGGTGCCTATCTGACACAATGACCTTTGGATTACAAGTGACTCAGTGATCTGGTGAGCCAATGACATGGTGACTCAATGATCTTTTCAGGAAGGCGCCTACTTGACACAATGAGTTTTGGATTGCTAGGACTGTGAAAGTCTGTAACTCGGAGATCCGAAAACGGATGTAGTCTTTGTGCGCAGTAAGCGGTTCGATGCAAAGATCTGTCGGTGTAAGAGCCTGTCTGTATGAAAAAAACGTCTGTGTGTGGAACGTTTATTTTCAATAGGAATTGCTGATCCAGAGGTTTGTGTTGAGAGCGTGTGTCGAGGCATACCGACGCTGTGCATCTTTCCCGATCATCGCGAGCGATGATCATTGCGCAGTGCATCTCGTTGGCCGGGGATGTTGGCAGCTTGTGCGTGTTGGTTGCGGCAGCCGTTGTCGTGGCGTGGAAGAGTAATCTCCGCCACGTTGAAGCGGTTGCTGGTCTTGGGGCCAACCAGCTGTTGGGAAAGCAGCTGATGACATTGAGACGTATGGGCTAAGGTGCTCAATGGGACCGCGCAATCAGGCCAAGCTTAGGACGGGAGGCCAAGTAGACGTGGCAGCATTGTTGGAAAGTTGAGTCTAGGATCGCACATCGATGATGTATATACATCTGCAAGCCGTTTTATGATCATTTAGTGTGTCAAGTATCATAGCACAACATGATGTATCGTTGAAAAAGCAAAGAAAAAATGAAAACATAAGTGAAATGAATTTAGCATGAAACAGTTATCCATTTAAGTTTCCAGCAACAAAGACAGCAATTAGAAGTTCCTGTAAGTGCGGCTGTACTGCCCACTTGCAACGCGGCCATGGCTGTCAGTCCGACAGGGGCTACTGCAGAGATTGTGCAATTTGTTGGATTTGCTTCAGGAAATGTATTGCATGAAATGCCAGCAGGGGAGTTGCTCGCCAAGTCAACTCGGGACGTAAAGAAAATCCTGTCTCTTTATCTAGCAGATATACCATATACACGCATAAAATTGTTTGCAGGTGGTTCAAAACAAGACCTAGAGAACGATGCAGTGGTGGATTCACAACTGCTGCGTAGCTGCGACCCGCCAGGGCATATTCAAGTGCATCGAATGCCTGTGGCGCCAACAGATGATCGGACCATCCGGGAAATGAGATATTCTGGCATTGGCTGGGATGCATTGATTCTTCGGAGATTATTGGAAGCGGCACACGATCCGAATGGCATACATGAGGTATTGGACGGGGAATCGTTGTTGCACAAAGCTCTTCGCAGGGGAGTTCCCGAGGCTGCTGGTTTTTTGCTTGATGCTTGGGCAGACCCGAACATAGAGAGTGCTGCAGGAGAGACTCCTCTAATGGTTGGCGTTGAAATATCGCAATTGGAAGCATTGAGCAAGTTGCTGGCAGCTCGCGCGGATGTGAATGCAGCAAACAAGTCATTGGCGGGCAAGACTGCGCTGCATCATGCGGCTGGCAATGGTCCGTCCTTGACGGTACATTTTTTGTTGCAGGCACGTGCAGATGCCAACGTAGCAGGTACTAGTACAAGATATCACTGCACTCCACTGGAAATAGCCAAGTGTCGAGGAGATCCGGATGTTTTGGCTGCATTTCGATATGCAGGCTTCATGCAGGACGACGAAAGCCGACAGAAAGAAACCAAGCGGGCTAGGTCTAGTTATTCAACAGAAAAGTAAAAGCAGGAAAACGGTGGAGCCATGTTTTAGATTGCATGCTTGTGCTGGCTGCAAAATATGTTTCGTAGCTTGCGGTGACGGTTGAGATTGCATGCCTGTGCTGGCTGCAATGTTGGTTGGGCTACCAATTTGACGGAAGGAGTCGCAAATCGTCTTCCGAGCCATGTGTGAAAGTGTGGCACTGTGGCAAAGGGGTTTGGTGTGTGGTTTGTTGACAGGAACAGTTTCAGTCAATGTACGAAGAAGATATATGCTGTTGACATTGAATTCCGGGATCCAAGGAAATATGGGGTATACGATCTTTGATCTATTGATGTTACAGTTTATCATGATTTTGGTGACATGCTTTCTTAATAGAACATGTTTCATGGAGTTTCAAACTTGAACCTGTTTCAAGAGAAGAACAAAGTTCATAACGATACAAATGAATCAGAGACATAAACAACAAAGGTGAAGAGAAAACTATGTTCCAGAGATGTGAAGTTGCGTTGAAAAATGTGTTTCACCTTTTCGTTCACAGCAGTAATATAATGTGTTAGTGATTTCTATATCGAAGTCCGTGACCATTGAAAGGAATTATGTAGGTGTTACATGATTTGTATCTATGTGACATTGTCAATTATGATTTCTATGGATCCTGAACCAAATCGGTCTTTGATTTTTGCAGCTTTTTTTGGCTTGAGCATGTTCATGATCAGAATTTCATGAAGACAACATGCAATTGTGGTGCAGTACCAAGAACGACAAGGACAATGAAGTCATGCAATCGAATGTAAATAGATATATTGTCACTTTGGTTGTTTGCCAGGTTGGTTCGCGGCGTGCGGCTGTGCTGCCCACGTTGTTCGGTAGAGGAGCCAGGTTCGCGTGGCTGTACTGTCCGCGAACCGCGCCATGGCGAATCTCTCCCCAATGCTAGACACACTGATGCGAACGTTGCATCGCTTGCTGAGCCAGGAACAATGGAATGCGGTTGAAGCTGTAGTTCAATTGCATGTGGACGGATTAGTCGACGAAGAAACAACAGCTAGGACGCTACAAAATGTATTGGATCGCATGGATATCGGTGGCGTGGGCGGACAGCAGCAGCAACCGTGTCCCGCTGCCGCAAATCCAGTCCCACAAGGAGCCAAGGGGTGGCTGAACCAAGGGCCAACACAGTGGCCGCAAGCTGTGCCAGCACAGCCTGCTCCAAAAGGCTGGGGGCGAGGAGTGAAGGGTCAAGCTTTTGGTGCGTGGGGGCAACAGATGCCTGGCGGCAATGTCACGGGTGGCTGTGCTGCCCCCGTGAAAGGAGCCAAGGGAACGGGTGGCTGTGCTGCCCCCGTGAAAGGAGCCAAGGGAAAGGGTAAGAGACAAGATGATGAGGAAGATTCCGAAGAGGAAGAGGATGACAGGAATCAGGCTCCCAAAGGGAAAGGAAAGGGTAAAGGAAAAGGAAAGGGCAAAGGCAAGGGTAAGAAAGGTAAGGGTACCCTCGAGGAAGCGATAGATGAATTGAAAAAGTTTAAGAGGACGTATCCCAACTTTAGGTTCCAGCCTAGGGCCGCGTTGCCGGTGTCATTGCAACCTATGTATTCCTTTTTGGGAGAACGCGATCAAAGCTTGTGGAAAAACTTGACGCATCACTATGATCCAGATCGGCAAATGCCAAAGTTGGAGGCAATAATCCGCAAGCTAGCAGGGCGATCCTGGTGGAGAGCCGACAAACTGAATAGAATAGAGAAAGACAGAGAGTGGAGGAGACAGCAAGACGGGCGTAGCGCTGGATCGCGTGTCTCCATGACGAGCCTCGCCTCGAATCGCACGGTTCTGTAGGCGCAGCCGCAGGTAGTCCATGGGACCTGAGAGTCGCGTGCCTGTGCTGGTCGCGAAGAAAAAAAGTAGCTGGGGTCGTGTGCCTGTGCTGGTCACGGCCAAACTAGTCTCGTGGGCCTGATCTGGTCGGTCACGACCAAAGGAGAGTCTCGCGTGCCTGTACTGGTCGCGAGCAGAGGTAAGACTGCAGCGTGGGATCGCTTCTGTTGCATTGCATTGAAAAAAAGAGTTTGGTTGCTGGCGATCCATGTCTGGCATTTGCAGTGTGCAGGGTCCATGTTCAAGGAAAACTGAACATTAAAGCATTCATGCGATTTGCTGAAAATAATGGTGCTGTCTGTTTTCAACGAAATCGAAGGCGATGACACTTGGGAGTGTCATAGGTGACAGAATTTATGCAACACTAACATAGCAGTGAAGTATGGAAAGGCTACTATACAATTGGTTTTGGATTTCTGTTGGACATTATCCAATGGTTTCAGGAACCAAGTGAAACATTGATGGTGTTCATTGACAGTAATGAAAAGAGATGATTTTCCAACACAAACATGGTGGCATCGGTTGTTTTTGTTATTCGTATGTATACGATAGTCTTGACATAAGTGGTGTTCTTTTTCATAGCAAGGCGACAGGAATGTCTTCAGGTTTGGAACAGATGTGCACCACAATGGTTGTTTATGTTTCCACGCTGATGTAGGACATGTACAACTTGGATTCGCAATCTCTGGCTCATTTCTTCTGCAGCTGTATTCTTTGAGAGCTTGAGCAAGTAGATGTTGACAGCTATTGGCAATAAGAATCATTTGTGTGATATGTTTTTTTTTCAATTTCATCAGCAAAAGATTCATAGACAAGGTTTGCATGGAAGACAAAAAAGGAAAGACTGGTTTGCGAGTAGATTAGTTGTCAAGCACTGTTAACGCAAAGCTGCATTCGCGGCGCGTGGCTGTACTGCCCGCGTCGTTGCCTGGCGACCAAGGTTCGCGTGGCTGTCCTGCCCGCGGATCGCGCCATGGCGTCTGGCACTGGCACGCCTCCGCTGGCGATAGAAGCAGGTGCGCTCGACAGAGGTCAAGCCAGCAGCCAAGCTGCAAGCACTGCAGTGCCAAAAGCAGCTGCGCAGCAGCAAAGCGTTGCCAGTCCAACCGTGGGTATGAACACCGATAAGTTAATGGAGGTGGCACGGTCGGCAGAAAGCGAAAGGCGGAGTCAAGCGCGCCGCGAAGAGGTCCCAAGGGAAGCGCTGCTGTTGTTACGACGGATAGGAGAAAACAAGCATTTTTGGTTCGCCTTGCGGCGCCACGCCGACGCGGCAGATTGCATAGGCATCTTGGCAGAAATGGCGAAAGACTCGCAATGGCCGATCGCAAAAAACAGCGAAAATGAAGTCCTCAGGAAAGAGTATCTACGGATCACCAGCCGCATTCGCGAGCATTATCCTGAGTGGACGGACGAAAATCCGTGAGGAGAGGGCAACGAAGCTTTGCACGTGCATCTGTACTGATCACGTGTCGTTCCGTATGCATACGTCTAGAAGATCAGTGTGCTTCTGTGCTGAACACACTGACTAAGCATTCGTTCCTGTCTTGAAGACACCAACTGTGCAGTTGCGTAGCAAAAAAATGGAACACGGTGCAGGTCGTATGGCTTGGAAAGGATGTGAATGCTGTTGAGTAATGATGGAGTCTTTTTCAAAATGCGTAGTAATGAATGGATTGTTTTAATTTAACAATGGATCATGGAGAATTGCACGTTTTAATGCGGAAACAAAAGATCGACAGGGATTTTGTGTAGATCTGTTTTGTTATCGATTGCCAGTTCATCACATTAAGATAGCAGCAAGTGACTTAAAGTTGTTTTTCTTGTGATAAGCATTCTTGAATTTGATTTTTCGGTGGATTTTTATACTTGTTATGGTTCTCTGGCATTTCTTGTTATGGTTCAGCAATCGAAAATTCAATGCCTAGTTGTATTCGAACTGTTGAAACCATTTCCTGAATCATATGAGTCATGACAGTATTTGTTGCATTGCAAGGATCGTGTGTGGTTGATAGGACACGTACCGGTTTTTCAGAGATACGGACCTAAGTGTCGGAAATATGTTGCTTTTGGTTTTTATGGCATTCACTGAAAGTGTTTTTTGTCTAAACAAAAAATAGAATGGATTTGGAATAGAGTGGGCAATATATCTTCATCAATGTTTCAGTCACGGTGGGTAGCGGAAGTGTGTTTGTTTCTGCCGTTTGTGCAGGTCCGATGGTCAGTTGCATTTCACTTGCTGGTTTATGCTCTGTGGTTTGGTTCTAGCTTCCTTCGCGGTTGCTTGAGTCAGACCTTCATGACAGTAGTTAAAAGAAGACAGCAAGGCATGCATGGTGTAGCAACTAGGTTTCTGTTTTGTCAGCGAACAAGAAAATGTTTTCTACCAGCCATGCATCAGAATAGCAGGAAACAGCAAGCATCGCTCACAAGCATCATGTTTCCAGTGTGTGTTGTGTGATTTGGCGTGTGGCTGTCCTGTCCACGTCGTCGCAAGTTGCAAGTGTAGGCACGTGTGGCTGTCCTGCCCACGCGCCGCGCCATGGCCGGAAGCGGCGATGATTGCGCAAGTCCTTGGGGTGTTGCATGGCGGCTGATGCACGGGTGGAAGGAGCAATTTGTTGCCTTTGAAAATGTGACATTCATGATCGGCGGTTTGACGGATCTGTGTCATCCAATTCTCGATACTCGCTTTGAGAAGCGTGTGCCGATTGGCCCCATCGCTGAGGCTATGCAGACGGAACGCAACCAGAAGGCGTTTCTACTGTTTTACTTGAATCAATATATGCGGTCAGATCATGTGCACAAATGTTTTCGCCACACTGCTGACGGCAGATGTTTGCATCGTGAAATGGGATCAGGTCTTTTGAAATTAGATGCCGTGGCAGCTGCATTGTTTTTGACATTGATCTTGTGGTTGAATAACTTGATAACTTCAGGGCAAGAATTTGCTCCTCACATTTGCATCATGTGCAAGAGCGGAAAGCACCGGTCTGTGTACGTTGGTCGCTTGTTGGTCATCGCGTTTCGCTTGATGCTGCGACAACTCGATTTGAGAATCAATGTGATTTACGATTGGGCCGCAATGGACCGAATACGCGGGGAAGTGGATCCGCAGGTAGGACCTTGGTGGAAGAAGATAGAAGACTATAGACAACCAGACGTGTTGCAAAAGAAGGTCATCTATGATGCGTGCAGCTGGGCTTGTCATATGCTGGAGGCATTTCAGGGAGGATTGCAATTTTTTCATGTGGAGTGCACAGATGATGCATTCGAAGCTGCGACGCGTCCGCGTCGCGTTCAATCGGCAACATTTCGATTGCAGTCGCAGACGCCGAGCATCACAGATTTTCTGTATGGCTTGAAAACAAGCTTAGGCAGGGGTAAAGTCGTGGAGTTCATGCCCCGGGAGATGAATTTCCAACTGTGCGAGGCTGCGGCAAGTTCTGCTTTTTGGCTTGCGTGGCGAGAGTTTACGCAGGAGTGGATGCTACGTATTTGGCCCGAGCAATGCAGCTTGTGTCGCTTGTTGAGCAATCCTCCGGTAGGGTTTCGTTTTGCTGCTGACTTTTGGGAAGTGTGTGCAGAAGGAGGTTTCGGAGAGTATATCCCAACCGAAGCAGTGGCGGCAGAAGAGGAGGAGAGAATTCGTAGCCAAGACATGGCGCGTCGACGCCCACCGCCGCCGCCGCCTCCGCCACCTCCGCCGAGGCGCAGACGGTGGGCCAGTGTCTCTCCGGACAAGAGTGAAAGTGAAAGCGATGACCAACGTCGCGCGCCTGTACTGGCCGCGTCGTCTGCAACTCGCGCCGCAGAACGCCCCCGTTCGCCTGTCCTGGCAACGGGAAGGCAAGCAGCGGCTGCCGGTCGCAATCCTCGTGCGCCTGTGCTGGCCACGGGACGGCGAAGGCCTGCTACGGCTGCACCTGGGAGAGCCGCTCAGAAGCGAGTGCGCTTCGATGACTCCGTGACAGAAAGACCGGTCGAAGCCCGTTCCCGAGTGGTGCAAGTGTCTGCATGCTATGCCATTGGCTTTCTTTCTGAATGGTCCAGTCCTGATCTGGCAGAATCAGAAATGAGTGACATGACCTTGGTGATTGACACGGCAGATAGCCATGCTGCGGGTGGCCGTAAGCGAAAGTTCGTAGTGCAAAGCATCGAAGCGTCTGCAACGCAGCACGATGACTTCAATGACTATGTTGCTCATGATGCAGCCTTTGCCGAGGAATTAGAAATCTTGCAGAAGCTCTTGCTGGCGACTGAGCTGCCGTTTACAGGTGAGACCTTGTCGTTTGGTCAAAAGACTCAATTGTTTTTGTTTTTGCACATGATGTGCGTGGCCACGCAGAGCTTTGAGTTTGTGGCCACGGCGAGATTTTTCGCAGGCTTGGGCCGATATTGCCGAGATGGTCGGCCTGATTGGATGGAACTAATGTATTTCTATGTGTACATTGTATACTTGTGCAGGAATGCAGATGAGCATGATTGGAATGATCATCGATTGAATATCTTTTGCATCGATGGCGATGCCGAGCGTTCCTGGTGGGCGGAGCAACAGTTCAGCATGCAATGCGTAGACGGACGTCTGTTTTCTCAAGAATATGCATGCCTTGTGGCTTGCCCTCTGGAAAATCCGACGGGATTGAAGGCGGAGATGACGAAGGTTCGTCAGCGGCTGTTCTTAGCCGAGATACCAGTGTTGCCGCCGGTGCCAGATGCCAAGTATTGGTACAGACACGATGCAGCGGTGTTGGCAGGCGACGCCTTGACGCCTGCCCGTGTGCTGCCTGTTTTTCGCGCCACGGCACGCAGTGTCGAGGCAGTATGGGGTGGCAACGATGGCGAAAGGCAGAATGTGTCCAGAGCAACTGTCATTTCGGATACGAATTGCATGCTGAGCGCAAGCATTCGGTTGCCAAGGAAATGCAAATACACTTTGGCTGATTTTTTGAGTTGCCAAGTGGCGGAAAGTTTTTTGGCGGCTCACATCGAACAAGGACTGAATCGTCCGGATTGGTTGCTGTCTCGGGGGGCGCCTGGCTGTACTGCCGGCGCCGCGTGGGCGACAGATGATCAGGCTTGGATGCCGCAAGTGTCATTCCAATGTTTGGGTAATGACATGTTATCGACGTTGCGGCCGGACAATGTCTTTCATCCGCATCTGCGTTGTCACGTCGAGTTTCACATCGGTTTGCTTTTGGCACAGGAAATCAAGTTATCTCGGCTGACAAATACATTGGTCGAAGATTTTCTCGAAGGATGTGGTTTGTACTTGCATGGAGGAACCGAGGCAGAGTGGGTGAGTACCTTGTTGCAGAACCGATCCCCCGAAAAGCCGCCTCGGCAGCTATCATGTCACACAATGTGGGGTGAAAAATGTCGGCCACAGGTATATTGGGACGAAAACACAAAAGAAGCTGCAATGTACTTAGTGCATGAAACTTGTCCATTGATGGAAGGAACCAAGAATCCGTGCTTGCAGCATCTCGAATGCATGGGTTGGGGAACTCTTTGTAATTGTTTTCATTCTTTTACCAAAAAACATGGTCAGAAAATGAAATGGTGTGCTATGGAATTCACAGGTTGTTCCAAAGCTGCACTTAAAGGTAAAAATACACCAGGAGAGGACAAAGGATATGTACAAAACGTGTTGGAAGCTTTGGAATTTCGTTCTGGCGACAAAGTGCAAATTTTCAATTTGCCTCGGTGGATGCCTTGCTTTCAAAGCCAACAAGATCAACAAAAATTTCCGGCCTGGGTGAATTTTGTTGCATATCCATGGGCCCCGGGATATGTTCATTTTCGTGACTTCGAGATGCAAAAAATCCAAGACTTGGAGCCACGTATCTTGGAGATGCAGCAGACGTTATCTTCAATGTTGGAACCACACACGAAGGAATAAAGGCCAAAGAGAAGAGTGTCGTGCGTCTGTGCTGACCACGTCACAAATGTTTGAATACAAAGCCAAACAAAAAAGTCAGTGCGCTTGTGCTGCCTATGTCCTATTGAGTTACGAGCCTAAGAAAAAAACGCCGTGTGTCTGTGCTGATCACGGCGAGATTCCGGACCGTTGTGAGTGTGCGGCAAAAAGCATGACTGGGTAGCTGTTTCTCCGGTGGCGTAAAGACACGATTAGCAATGATTCTTTATCGTGAACATAAAATTGGGAGAATCAAATGAAAAAACCTTACCATCGACGTGGGTCGCGGTAGATGTACGTTCTGTGCATGTTGTCAAAATGCAGTGATGCATGTGAATCATAGCTAACCAGCATCAGGGGAGGGGTTGAAATCATTTGATGATGATGTTTGTTATATTACGACCACTGAGTTGAAGTTGCAAGCTGGAATTGGTTTGTATCATTTGTTTCAGTTGGAATTGAAATCATGGCAAAGACCACCACAATGACCTACATATGTATGGAATGATTGTTATCATCTTCTTACAGATGCTGTCGGTCGTTGAAGCTGTTTGTGGCTTGAGCATGTCTATTTGATGAAAATCATGTACTTGAAATACTGGAATATTTGTTTTTTCCACATGGTATGAGAACGAGAATGAGTAATATGCATGCAGGAATTCTTGCACGTGCAGCATTCACATCATAATTTGGAAAACAAATCAGCATTGTGCAGCGCACGGCTGTTCTGCCTGCGTAAATACATTAGCCATGGCATCAGAGCCATTTTTGGTCGTGCCAAGTGGCATCACAGAATCATTCCGCGGGAATATGATGATGCACTTTGGAGTGGAGGCAGCAATTACCAGCAATCCACGCAGGTGCATCGGATGCGAAAAAATTGACAGGGACAGCAGTCCATTGACATTCTCAGATGGCGGAGAGGTTGAGTATAAAAAAACGGGCTTGTGTGAAGTCTGCTGGGAAGCAATGTCAAATCCACACCTGTCGGATGATGAAAAACTCCGCGCTGTGACGGCGTTGAACGAGAATGGCTTTAGGAGTATGAAAACTTTGATGGAAGTACAAAGAACCAAAAAAGGAGGGAATTTCATTACTATCCGAAGTAACATGGAGCATATGGTTGCTGTAAATACAGGTCGCGTTCAGCTTGCCAATCCCTGGCGTTGACATCCGCCGTGCATTTGCGGCTGATGGACGAGTGCCTGTGCTGGTCTCGTCGATTTGGAAGCATGCGTTGACTTGATGGACGAGTGCCTGTGCTGGTCTCGTCCATTTGGAAGTTCGCGAACTTTGATGGAATTAGAAAGAATCAAAAAGGAGGGAATTTCAGTACTATCCGAAGTAACATAAGTATCTGGTTGCTGTAAATGCAGGTAGCGTTCAGCTTGCCAATCTTCGGCGTTGACATCCGCCGTGCATCTGCGGCTGATGGACGAGTGCCTGTGCTGGTCTCGTCGATTTGGAACCTCGCGTTGACTGGCCACATCACGCTAGCAACCATGAACGTTGACTTCATCAGCGGAGAATTGAAAAAAGAAGTAAAGCTGAGTGTGTTGTAGTGCATACGATGCCCAAGAAATTTATACCTTACAAAAAATGCTGTACTTCACCATAATCATTGGGGCATGGTATCCGTAAGGGTGTGTTTCGTGTTGTTTCCTGGTAGGCAATGGTTGAGTGCAAATGCGTCATGTCGATTCTGCACTAACTAATGCATTAGATCATCTAGGCAAGACATTTCTATTCACATCATCTAGGAAATGAATATCTCTTTGCAACAACAGAACGTGCATACTTAGGTTTGGAAGTATTGTTTCCTGATCATTGGGGTTGTGGTGACCAAAGGGTTCTAGGAATATGATGAATGACTGTGTTTCGTAAGGTTTCAGGTTAAATTTGTCATATGTGTAAATTGCACGAAGAACTTTTCTTTGCTAAGCGGCCACGAAGCCGATCAGGTTTTACTTGTGATGTAGCAGCGCAGTGACACACATGGCATATGTTTTTTTTTGTCCATGTTGCGCGGCGATAGCTGGTGTATATATCTTTTCGATCGGTTGCAGTTGTGATGGCTCCAGCTGACATTTTTAGCAACATGAACATATAGCAACTTTTGCTTTAGATCATGATCGTTTGTTTTAACATATGCATACGATTTCAATGCAAGATGCTAGGTCATCTAAGAAACGACACGAGGTGAAGCCATTGAAGCATTGCGGTTAGGACGCGCGACTGTGCTGTCTGCGTCCGCTTGCCAACACAAGCGTGACTGTGCTGTCCGCTTGGTCGCCATGGCGGTGATTCACATCCGAGTGCGGAACCTGAGTGGGGAAGTCTTTGACTTTGACTTGGAGCACGATGCGCCGCTTTCAGAGCTGCATCGCCTGGTTGTCGAGCGGGCACCGCCGCCGCCTGGCGCGCGCGCAGTCCTGCAAGCAGGGGATCGTGTGTTACCGCTGAATCGGTCCTTGGGAGCGGAAGGCATCACAGAGGAGATTGCTGACATCTCATATGTTTTGGTGCCAGTGAGCCTGTGGAATGCATGGCTCGTTGCTTCGGACAGTGACACCACGATCGACGACGAAGAGGTGCAAGGCATCACAGCGATGCACAGAGTGTTTCCGCGGGATGTCGACGGACAAAGTGTGCACAAAAGGTTGCTGCTGCCGACGTCACTGTTGGAAGTGTCCTTGCCCATGCGGCCGATCAACTTCGAACACTTGATCGATTCCTTGCCAGCAAATGTCCGTTCCTTGACGTTCCATGCCAACTGCACGCAACCTTGCGGAGTGCTTCGTTGGCCAAAAAAGGTGGAAGAAATGTACTTCGAAGATAATTTCACGCAGAGTCTGGAAGCGATGCCGCTACCAGAATTCTTGAGGGTGTTAAGCATCCGAGGCTATTACAACCAATCGTTGGCGAACGTTTATTTTCCAAGCACACTGGATACATTCATTTTGCAGCCACATTATGCTGTGAGCTTGGAACGGGCCGTGTTGCCTGAGACCTTACGGGTTCTGCATCTGGGAGGTTCTTTTTCCACACATCTGTTACCAAAACAGTTACCAAGAAATCTTCATGAGTTGACTTTCAATTGTCGCTTCGATTCACCGGTTGTGCACTTGGTGTTCCCAGACGGATTGGTCGAGTTGACTTTGGCCGGATCCTTCAATGACTGCATGAACGCTGTGTCTTTACCTCGTGGATTGCAACGGTTGACGTTTGGAAAGTATTACAGCCAAGAGTCTTCGGACTGGCGGCCGCCGCAGGACCTTCGGGAGCTGCGCTATGGCGACCGTTACAACTTCCCGCTGCCGCAGGGTCTGTTGCCGCAGTCGTTGCGCGTGCTTGTCTTTGGGAAGTCGTTCAATCAAGATATGCGCAGCACGACCCTTCCAGACAGTTTGGAGGCCTTGGAGTTTGGAACCGATTTCGATTTTGTGCGAAATTTCGGGCATTGCGGACCGCGGTGGCCGGAACGCTTGCGTCGCCTGCAAGTGGATGACGCACATGTTGCGCCAGCAATGTCAGTGCATTGCCTGCTGCCAAAGACGTTAACCGAATTGATCATGGGCCCTTTTTTTGATTTGCCATCACAAGGCGAAGCTTTGCCACCTCGTCTTGAACAGTTAACATTCGGTCTCTATTTTAATCGGTCACTGCAAGGATTCATTTGGCCTTTGCTGCTAGAAACCATTAACTTTGGCTTAAGTTACAATCAATCAATTGCGGGAGTGCAATGGCCACAGCGTCTCCGCATTCTGCGCTTTGGCGAACAATTTAACCAGCCTTTGGAAGGCGTCGTGTGGCCTCCATGCCTACAGCACTTGAGTTTCGGCTTGTGTTTTAATCAGCCAATTGCAAAAGGCACCTTGCCGGAAACCTTGGAGACCTTAGTGTTCGGTGATCATTTCAATCAGGATTTGCGCAGGTGTACCTTGCCAGACACATTGGTTCGTTTGGACCTGGGTGCGAATTTTTATTTGCAGTTGCATCCAGTATGCTGGCCGCCGCGCCTAGAAGACTTGCGCATCAACCAACCTTTTCCAATGAAAGAGCAGGTTCGCAAAATTGCACTCCCGACGACGCTCCGCTATCTGCAGTTCCGAACCGCTAGCATGGCGAGCCGTTGATGTTGCGTGCGTGTTCCAGCATCGCGTGGCTGTGCTGTCCGCGAAGCTGATGATCATGTCGAGACCTTAGCCTTTCGCGAGCAAAGAATTGCGTTGACCGTCGGGTTGCTCTACCATTGCGTGTGTTGACTTGGGGTGTCTATGAGTAGTGTTTCCATTCAAATGTTGATGCACGTCAACAGATGCTTTGTATCCGGAAATGATAGGCGCATTGTTGCAGTTGCAGGGAGGCACAACATGGTGCAACCTTTTGTTACTCATTTAGTTAGCTACAAACTCAATTGTGTTGTATCTCTGATCAGAGCACAGGTCTGTTATCGAATGAATCAGATACGTAATTGTTTCTGAAGCTGTTGATGGCTTGAGGATTTGTATCGTTACATCATCATATCTTATCCACATTGTTTTTCCTTACATTCCATGCACCCTGTAGTTTAGGAGAACTTAGAAGTTAAATCGTGTTACATTCATTGAATTCTGCAATGTCTACGCTAGGTCAGCCAATAGACATAAAAGACTCCATTGCAAGAAAAGCACATCACACACGAACAGCATCAGAGGGATATCAGTGTCAGAGCTTCGATGAGCGATGCATGTGAGCAATCGAAGAAGCGCGCGACTGTGCTGTCCGCGCAAAGCGCAGCCGAAGTAGATTCCTTNGATATCAGTGTCAGAGCTTCGATGAGCGATGCATGTGAGCAATCGAAGAAGCGCGCGACTGTGCTGTCCGCGCAAAGCGCAGCCGAAGTAGATTCCTTGACGCAACTGTGCCACGTCATGCCCAATGTGCTTCAATATCTAGGATGGCTGTCGGCGCTGCCATTGGCTGCGACGAGACGAAATGCGTACGGCAGCGATTTTGTTCCCAACATGCTGATGGAATTTCAACAGCATGAAATTGAACTTGATGCCAGCCGTCCCTTGTCGCCAGGATATCTCATTGAGCAGCTGTACGTCGCTGTCTGTAGCGAAATGCTGTTGTTCAATTACCAGGGCTGCGCCTACACCGTTGTATTGCATGGCATTCCTAGCAGTCCTACCATTTGTCGTCGGCCAGACAATGCCATAGTTAAACGCATCTTTGAGTTGCAACCTGAAGTTGTGTTCCGCGGAAATTACTTTGATTCGCTCTGGCGCCACTTGGTTCGTCACGGTGCCGGCAAAACATTCCGTGCATCTGTCAGCTGCACCTGCAGGCGTGAGTTCAACGAGAGAAGTGTCAGAGTGCACCGAAACATAGTGCGTCGAGAAGCCAGACTCGAGTTCGCTGTATGTGGTTTTACGGGGTGCCTCGTAGAAAACGCATTTCGTTCGTCGAGTCGCCCGTTGGATCCATGTTCGCGGAAGTTTTCATTGACCGGGGAAACCGAACCCATAGGATCCGATAGTGAAACAGATCCAGAAAATCCATATGAGCAGAGTGGAATAAATTTGCCTTTGCCAAGATTGCAGCACATTCGACTACTCTAGATGTTGATAGCCACGTGCAACTGTGCTGTTGACGTGGTGAACCATGGACGTTGCAGTTTTATCTTGCCAGACACATTGGTTCATTTGAAGCTGGGTGCAAATTTTTATTTGCAGTTGCATCCAGTATGCTGGCCGCCGCGCCTAGAAGACTTCCGCATCAACCAGCCTTTTCCAATGAAAAACCGGGTCCGCAAAATTGCGCTCCCGACGACGCTCCGCTATCTGCAGTTCCGAACCGCTAGCATGGCGAGCCGTTGATGTTGCGTGCCTGTTCCAGCAACGCGTGGCTGTGCTGCCCGCGAAGCTGATGATCATGTCGACACCTTAGCTTTTCGCGAGAAAAGCATTGCGTTGATCATCAGGTTGCTTTACCATTGTGTGTGTTGACTCGGGTTTTCTAAGAATAGTGTTTCCATTCAAATGTTGATGCACGTTAACAGATGTTTTGTATCCGGAAATGATAGGCGCATTGTTGCAGTTGCAGGGAGGCACAACATGGTTCAACCTTTTGTTACTCATTTAACTAGCTACAAACTCAATTGTGTTGTAAATCTGATCAGAGGACAGGTCTGTTATTGGTCTGTTATTCGAATGAATCAGATACGTAATTCTTTCTGAAGCTGTTGATGGCTTGAGGATTTGTATCGTTACATCAGCATATCTTATCCGCATTGTTTTTTCCTTACATTCCATGCACCCTGTACCTTAGAGGAACTTGGAATTTACATCATTTTACATTCATTCGATTCTGCAATGTCTACGCTAGGTTAGCCAATAGACATAGAAGACTCCATTGCAAGAAAAGCACATCACACACGAACAGCATCATATGGATATCAGTGTCAGAGCTTCGATGAGCGATGCATGTGAGCAATCGAAGAAGCGCGCGACTGTGCTGTCCGCGCAAAGCGCAGCCGAAGTAGATTCCTTNGATATCAGTGTCAGAGCTTCGATGAGCGATGCATGTGAGCAATCGAAGAAGCGCGCGACTGTGCTGTCCGCGCAAAGCGCAGCCGAAGTAGATTCCTTGTGGCAACTGTGCCACGTCATGCCCAATGTGCTTCAATCTCTAGGGTGGCTGTCGGCGCTGCCATTGGCTGCGACGAGACGAAATGCGTATGGCAGCGAATTTGTTCCCAGCATGCTGATGGAATTCCAACAGCATGAAATTGAACTTGATCCCAGCCGTCCCCTGTCGCCAGGAAATCTCATTCAGCAGCTGTACGTCGCTGTCTGTAGCGAAATGCTGTTGTTCAATCGCAGATGCTACGAACAGACCGTTGTATTGCATGGCATTCCTAGCAGTCCTGCCACTTGGCGTCAAAGAGACAATGCCGTAGTTAAGCGCATCTTGAATTTGGAACCTGAAGTTGTTTTCCGCGGCAAGTACTTTGATCCGCTCTGGCACCACTTGGTTCGCCACGGTGCCGTCAAAACATTCCGTGCATCTGTCAGCTACTACCGCAGCCGAGAGTTCAACGTAGTGCGTCGAATTGCCCGACTCGAGTTCGCTGTATGTGGTTTTACGGGGTGCCTCCTAGAAAACGCAATCCGGCTGTCGAGTCGCCAGGTGCCTCGACGTGTGCCGATATTGCTTTCATTGACCGAGGATATCGACGAAGCCATAGGATACGATACTGATACAGATCCAGAAATAGATCCAGAACATCCATACGACCTTCAGTTTCTAGATTTGCCTGAATTTCCAAGACTGCAACACATCCGACTAGTGTAGATGTCTTTATCCACGCGCAACTGTGCTGTTCGCGTGGTGGGACACGGACGTTGCGGCTTCGTCGGAAAAAGATCGGACGGCAGATTGGTCGGGAAAAGATATGATGTGCCACATTGTTGTCAAATGCCAATGAGTTCGCTCTTCAGTTGCTGTTTTTGATGGAATTGACAGACTATGGTTTTATCTTCTATTGTTTGTTGTTGTATAGGGTAAGTTTCCATGTGCATGGTACTGTTACAGTCGTGGTGATGTGCAAATGATTTTCCATGATTGGAAACAAAGTGCTCTTTTCATAACTTTCAACGTTGCACGTGGTTCTAAGCGTAGATTCCTTCAGCACGGCCTGAAAGACACTGTTTCCAGTCGCACGTTGTTGCATGTCCACAAATATTGGTTTTTCTGTTTCCTAAGATATTTTGGATGAGATGTAACGGTATATAATAAGAGTTCAACGAATGCATTCATATGAGTAACCAAGGTTGTCATGGTTCATGGGATTATATAACTATATCTTGGTTACGCTTCCGGGTACTTGTTCTTTGCAAAGGTTCTTCCTCTGCTGATGCTCAATGCTCGTGACACGACAAATCTGTTGGGTGGGCTGTCTTCAAGCTAACAGTTGCTGAGCCAATCTCATTCGAACGTCATGATGTGAGATACTATGGGTCGAAATATAATATTGACAAAGATAACTGGCTAATCCAATTCATTTGCATGTCATAAAATGAAATACTATCCACAACACGCATTTCCAGGAACACATTGACAGAAAATAGCTCGCTGGTGCGGCGTGCGGCTGTGCTGCTCACGTTGCGTGCATCCCCTGCTGACGCGTGCTGCTGTACTGCACGCGCGTGCCACGCCATGCCGCTGCGGGCGTTCACAAGCACCGCGCCCGAAGAGTTCTTTGCCATCGCCGTCCGTGGTCTCACTGGATCTCGAGATGTCATTACGGTGCAATGCGATGACGCCATGCTTGGCCGGGAGCTGGAGCAGCTTGTGGCCGCTGCGATGCCGAAGAAGCGAGGAACCCGTCTGCGTCTGCAGCAAGGTTGCCAGATGGTTGCGCCAGACAGCTCACTGCGGGCGCAGGGAATCCACGCGGGCGCCGCCGAGCTGTCCTACACGCATGTGCCTGTCGATCTTGCTCACGCATGGCGATGCGCCTGGGAAGTTGATCGAGTTGTCGACTTCGACCTGCACGCAGCTGCACTGTTTGCCTGCTGGCTTGGAGAGCTTGACCTTGTCTCCTGATCTTTTTGTTGATCTTGAAACAATGGCGAACCTTCCGGGCAGCCTTCAGACGCTTAGCTTTGGAGACGAATTCAATTGGTGCTTGGAGCGCGTGCGTTGGCCGCCTGGATTGGAGACGCTGCGCTTCGGACGTGAGTTTAACCAGCCACTAGAGGAAATGGGCTTGCCGTCAAGTCTGCGCGCACTGCGGTGCGACGGCGACTTCAACCAGCCTCTGCAGAACATTGCCTGGCCGCCGGCCTTGCAGGAGTTGAGTCTCGGTCCATGCTTCCACCAAGACATTCGTTCCGTCGGCTTGCCAGCAACTTTACTCCACCTGCATTTAGGCACGTATTTCCAGAGCAGCTTCTTGCCAGTCGTCTTGCCGAGCCAATTGCAGTCGCTTATTTTAGAGTGCGTGTTTGATCGAAGCGTGGCACACATTCGTTTCCCTGCATCACTGCGAGAACTGGCGCTGCGTGGCACGTACAACGAAAGCTTGGCGAACGCAACGCTGCCGCACGGATTGCGCAAGTTAGCGCTCGGGCAGAAATACGATGCAGCCTGCCGCGAATGGGTGGCGCCTGCGGCACTA
>BGPT01000529.1:283434-295018 GCA_003297045.1 Symbiodinium sp. clade C Y103 | reverse complement strand
GCTGCGCAAGAGGGCCCTCTGTGAAATTGGGCCCAAGGGCAAAAGCAGACAAGAACTCAAACAACTGTGCTCAAATGAGACAACTCCGAATGAATTGCAGTTTCCCACTAAAACCTCCATATAGTGGATTTCTCAGCTAGCCATGTTTGGGGAACAAACATTGGTAACATCCATGGCTTCAAGCAGCTGGGTTCAAGCATATCTTGAGAAAATTGTCGCATTTCTGGGCAAATTCTGAATATAATTGCTATTGCAGTAATATTCTATAGTAACAAGATTATAGATAATTACTGATCATTACAGATAGTCAAGATATTACTGTAGAGTAGAGACAATACTATGTATCATTGAATCATTGTGTATAATTACCATAGATTATCTTGATTCTTGATATTTGTGTATATTCGTAATGATAGATTGCCATCCACCTCCAGAAACCACAGTGCCAAGCACTGGGGCTATTCATTGATGGGGGATGAAAGTTCTTTGATCAGGCGATTGGATGATCATTTATAGCAACCCCCAATGAAGATAGAAAGGATTGTGGAAACCTGGAAAATGTTGGAAACTATCCTTACCAGTGCGAAACGTAGGGAATGGGGTTTCATGACCTATAACCATGTTCATAATCATCCCAGCAACCCCCATTCCCTACTAAGCACAAGTATCATCTATAGGATCCTGGAACCAATGGCAAATCTCAGATACCAAGCGCAGTTAACTGGCTGTTGTTTGAGCTGGGTATGAACCATTCCGCATGTATGGCAAAAGATTGAAGTATTAGTACCCTCCAGTAAACTAACATGAATATGGAAAAGCCACCATGTGTAGATCATTCACCTTGGGAAAGCATTGGTATTCCATATCTATCCCGGGGCAATCAAACGTTCAACGGAAAATCTTCCGTCTATAAAAACTAAGAAATTTACGTTTGATTACGGGAGGGTATTTGTATTTACCTCAGGGCAAGCTTTTCCCCGAAACTTTCGTTGATCAAGCTGCTGATAGAGGAGAAATCCATAGCTTCCTGGGCAGCCAACTGACCCGATGAATGTGGGAGAAAAACAAAAACTCGGAGGAGGAGATGATCATAATTGCTCGCGCTACGAGTCTTGCAGCCGCCCGAAGTCAATGGGGTGGAGCCGAAAAGGGGAGCTGGTAAGATGTTTTAATCAATATACATATCGGACAACAAAAATAATGTGGATAAAATGCCGTAAACCACAAACAAATTACCTGGAATGGTTTTATCATCCCGCCATTCTAAAAATGCTGAGTCAGACTGAGGATTCTCTTTGGAAACCACAGGATTTTCCTTCGCAGAGGCGAGGCTTGGGATGAGGGAGATATGGGAAGTTTTTTACCACACGACATGCAAACGGCCCGAAGAAATGATTTATTTGAGCAATGTTCAAAAGCCCTGTTGATTGATGATCGTATTATAGGATGTTAAGCATAAATTTATGGAGATATAAGTTGATATTGTATGATTTATATGTATATATATATATGAATATGCATATATAAATGATGGTCGCTTTGATGGTGAAGAGGGTTGTTGAATTGACCTACCCTTCATATATTGAGATTTGTAGGGGATGATCACAATCCACCATTCATGGGAATCTGTACACACCAACCAGTCCGGATGGTCCGCGAGATGGAGTGTTCCAGGAAAAAAACAATCATCCTGGATGTGGAACAAAGGAGGGTATGACCCCCCAACAGCAAACTGGAAGTTTGATGTGGGTTTAGTGGAATAAATGCAATCTCATGGTGATTCACAAGGATTTAGCTGACCAAAGGGGGTCAACTACGCTCCAGTAATCTAACATTTCATCTTGGAAGACGCGGCCCATTTAGTTCGATGATTCACTAGACTTAAACATGATGATTTTGTGCGGCTATGCTAGCTTACCACACGGTAGTTGTCTGCATAGCTTGCTGAAATGCTGGGCTAAAGTGCTTGGTGATCTCTATTTATCATCTACAGTATGGCTTTGTCTGCAAATATGATACCTCTAAATCCATCGGTTACTCATCATATTTCCCCATTAAATGGCCATAAATGGGGGTATACCCACTTTAGGAACCCCGCATTTTATACATTTTGTCTGCTCGCCGAATTGCACACAACCCACGTAAAAAACACGTTGGCCTGTCCCAATGGCTGGCCCATTTATCCGCTGAATCATCATCATCTTCCCCCATTTAAAAAATGCCTTGTTTTTTTTTGGGGGGGACATGTTCCCTGGGAAAACTCATGAAGAGTCCATAGTTGATGAGAAAAAACCATAAACTTTTCTGTAGATGTTCCCTGAAAAACAAACACATTGACCATCAACATGACCGTTTGAGACATCAAAGCCATACCCCGTTTGCCCATCTCATGAAATAGTAGGTGGTTGATAGATTTCCGTATGGGTTATCATCGTCTCCAATAAATTAGCTAGTACAAGCCCCAACAATTTCACCAATCAACCAAGGCATTTTGGTTGATGGCTCATTTGGAGGTTTCCTAAAATGGTGGAACCCCAGTTCTCATCCAAGTCATGGATGACCTTGACTTAGTATTGAAACAACCATGGTGACGACTGGGGATCCAGCAGTTTAAGAAACCCCCACATCTATATCTATATATATATACATATATATATATATAGGGTTTCTTTCCCTCACTTACAATGATTTATGTGGAGGTGCAACAGCAATGACCTGGGGGGGTCACGTCGAACTCCATCGGACCGAGCATCGGAATCTGACGCCGGCAAGTAGAGAGATCCACCGAGCACCAGGATCAAGACCCTGAGCGCTTCCGCAATAGGAAGCACCGTGGTAAAATGGTGATTTCATTAAGAGAACTTAGGGATTTCATGGGATAGCTGATTTATGATAGCTAAGTTGGTTTATTTTTCAGAACTCCAAGAACTGTAGTTTTCTTGGTGGGATATATGATATATCATGATATATCTATACCATTCGTGGGGTGAACATAAACGTTCACATCTTCTGCAGGGCCACCACTTTGTAGCAGGGATACTCCACCCCAATGGGGATGGCTACTGGTAGTACTTGGATACTTGGGGTGAATCTCAGTTTGTAAGTGAGGAATAGCCCAATATTTGCATATTGTACTGCTTTTACCATTAGGGGTATTCATGGGTATTCCAAATATACCTGGGTGACACTTCGCTTGATACCCACATGGTAAGCCCATTTTTGGTGGTTCAACCACTTTATTCTTGTTGGCTAAAGTTAAAACCCCTTTTTGCATTGGCTCCGGAATGGAACCCCAATGACCTGCACTATACCCCTGTGACTTTGCTGGAGCATATACCACAATCATCATCGTTGCTGACTGTTTACTCAATAAATGCTATAGTGATATAGTTATCATATGCCATCATAAATTGATACATATATCATCACTATGCAATGAAGAACTCAAATAGCCCCCTTGCCCTTCTTATTAATCCCCCCCCCCCCCCCCCAGGTATAGAGAAGCCATGCCATCGAGGGGCGACCAGGAACACGCAGCTTCCAAGGCGTTGAGAAGCGGAATCTTAAAGGGCCACGCCAACCTTGGCTGACGATCCCAATAGCCTCTGGTAAACCAACAGTTTGCTATTGAAAATGGCCATTTATAGGGGATTTTCCCATTAAACATGGTGATTTTCCATAGCTATGTTAAATTACCAGATGGTAAGTGAAAATCTGACCTTGGCTGACGAGCCCAATAAATGCCACAAAGTTAGATAGGAAAAATTGTGGTAAATCATGATGAACCGCACTTTTCGGCACTTTTTTGGGGTCACTGGTCACTATAAATACCTATAACCGCCATTTTTCAAAACATAAATATCAATATGTGAATCAATATCATTTATCATCCTGAAGTGAAGTGTCTCAACCATGTCCCAATAATTGACAATAAACGTAATCCCCAAAGTCAAATAAAAGTTCGTAAATTTCCCCTTAAATCGAACCTTTCCGTCATCCTTTGGGGGTCACTACAAATGTCTTTTTCTAACTTAAATAGATGATCCTTATTTATTTGTACACGTTTTTCAAATATACTGATATACTATTCTAATAAATTACTTATATTATATCCCACTAGATGAATGAATGTATAGATATGTCCAAATGATTAAAATTCATAATCCCAGCTGATAATCAGTATGACCAAAGGATGATTTTTCCAGTTCCATGTATCCTCATCATCATCATCATCATCATCATCATCATCATCCTGGATTTGCTCAAGGAACCGCCAAAAAACAAGAAACAACTCCCTAGAGATTCTCCAGTCGTAGTGGATTTCCGATTGGGAAAATAGCATAATCATCAGCGAATCAAGGATGATCATATGTACGGGTGTCGGAAAATGGGACATACCACCATTTCGATGCAAAAAATCCTCACATCAAAATGGTAAAAAAGCTTGGTATCCTGAACCCCGAGTCCGTTTACTCACAAATGTTGATGGTTACCCTCTGGTAAACTAAGATAGCCATTGAAATCCATGGCCATAGAAATAGATGATTTTCCCATAAAAAATGGTGATTTTCCCATAGTTATGTTAGTTTTCCCATTAAAAATGGTGGATTTCCCATAGTTTTTTGTCAATGTTTACCAGAGGGTCTGTTTTGCATGGTGAAACCCTGGGATTGCCCAGTCGCAAGAGCACCACCAAATAGGTGATCATAGCCATGGTAATGAGCATGATCTGACTTTTGGGCCTTAAATTCATGGATGTTGCCATGGGAAGAATCGAAGTGGAACTAAGTAAATCTAGGTGATTGGATGGGATAGAAAAGTTTTACTATTTTAGTTCACTAGGTTAGTCGGATTTTAGTGTTCAAGTAGAACTAGGGTGTATGGCAAACAACCCCGTCCCCCGTTCATAATTCTGAATATTGGTTACACCCCCCAGAGTCACAATGGTGGATGCGGGGGATGAAATCACATGTTTGGGACCATTGATGACCATGGGGTGTTTCATATTAGGGGAATGGCTCAACCACCACTTGTTAATCATCATCAACCGTTAGGGATTTCCATCACCATCCAATTCAAGTTTCATTTCCATTACCTTTTGGTTGTTTGACAGCTCGACTATGGTACAGATCACCCATGAAAAGTTCGATGATAAACATGATGATTTAACAAAATCAAAAAATAAGTGATTCTCCAGTTCGCAAACTGTTGAATAACTGTATCATTGGATTGGTTTAAGGGAACATCTACAGGAAACCATGGATTTTCCCATTATTTCAGGTTTTCCGGTTCGAAATTTCCCTTCAACCAATCCAATGACTGTAGGGTAGATATGTTTAGTTATGAATGTGGTAACCCAGGACATGGTGAATTCGGTGAATTCTGATCACCACGGTCCCCGTTATGGTGCGATGGTCCTCTCAGAATGGGTTGCCGTACTGGTTGTGGTTGGCAATTCCCCATCGGATGTGTCTGATACCATGGGGTATTCAAAATTGGCTCATTTTTCAAAACAAAAAAGGTGATTAGTCAATAGCCTCTGGTGACTAGCCAATACTTCTTGGGGATGATTGGGGTCTCTTGGACCTCAAAAGTTGATTTCGGAAAACCCGGGGATGGAATGGGGGACCCCCATTTTGAGACCCAAAGAGTGGAACTTCAAAAAAAGTGGATTGGGGATTGAGTATCCAGGGTGCTCAAGGTGAGATTCACCAATATCAAACCCAAACATGTTCCAACAAAGTGTTAATAGTTGGGGATGAACATTATCTATCCAAATAATCACAAAATATGTCACAACATCTTTATTTGTTGATACTGTGGCTGGAAGAAATCCTGCAGCAACCTTGGATGGTTGAAACCCTAATAATGGAATAAACACATTCCAACTGGTGAAGTTTTTTTCCTGATGTCCTTTTGGAACGGGTTTGAAGTTTCCGGCGACCCTCCAGGAAACTGACAACTTGCGATGGAAATCGCTGCTTTCCCGTTGGGAAATGATCCAAAAATCACGGATTGATGTTGGATTTCCCACAGCTGTGCTAGTGTACTGAAGGGTACTCAAGCGTACCTAACTCCTCCCTGGCTTCCCAGCTGCAGCTGCGCCCAAGCGACTCATTTGTAAAGACGGTGATCAGCAGAGACAGTACCGGGCCCCGCAAAAGGACGAGCAATCCGAACCACCAAGAGTCCACACGAAATTGATCCTCAGCCATGGTAGGGGCCATGTCGAGTCCTGATTTTCTTGGTTCCCATAAAGCTACCATGACTGGGGATGGTTTTTTCAGAAAACAATGGCTAATACTGGTTCACAATTATCTATATTTATATCTAATTACCTGGTAGATTTTGGCTGCTGGGCAATATCTATACTTATATCGAATGGTTGATGGTTAATCACTAGATATGTGGGAAACCCTGGCTGTCATAACCCTACCATGACTTGGGGATGGTACTTGTGCACTCTAGGCATCGTAAAGGATTGCTGCTTTTATCCCTTAATCCAACTGGAGATATACCCATAATACAGTTGTATAACATGGTTGTATATCATATATACTATATCATACTAGAATACTACAGTACTCATAAAATATATAATATTACATATTCTTATGTAGTATATGGTACTACTACGGTATTGATTTCCATGGAAATGCACTTTCAAGTACTGTAGTACTGCAGCCCCATGAAAAAACTGGGGATCCATGACTCCTGGACCAATCCACCATGAATCTAGATCATTTCATATGGAAACAATGGGTTTTCCGTATAGTTACTCTACCTCAGCCTAGATCTCATGGTGGATTGTGCTATATTCTAGTGGGTCTTAATGATGATGAGAATGGATAAATGGATAACAGAACAGAACCAGAATATGCACAATAAAGACTGCCACTAAGTTCTAATGCTTGTAGAATGGAACAGCGCCGCTCATTGTACTTGATCCCGTGCAAATGCCAGCACCCGTAGTATGATTTCTTGATTCTCTCCACATCCTTGCAGCTCAAATCCCTCGAATTCTTGGTTCTGATTCATATGTCAACTTTGACCACTTGATTTATATGAAACTTGGGTAATGTGGGTAAAACAATAATAAACCATCCCCAATGACTCACCATAAATATCTGGCATAAACCATTCCCAAATGGGTGGTTTATGGCATTGTTTTACCCACATTACCCCAAAAATGATCCCAGATCTTCGTCATCAAGTCCCATGTGTTGCGCAGCCTCTTCATCGGCAGTGACGTGTAGAAATTCCATCTCGTCCCAGTCAGGCATGATACAGTCTGGATGAGATTCGTCCACTGGTGTCTTTGCCTGTGGCAAGCTCTTTGTAAGTCTCATTTTCTTTTCTGGTGTTGTGTTCTGGTTTTCCATCGTGCCCTCATCCAAAGGATTTGGTGTTGTGAAGAGCTGCTCGTTCACTGTCACCCATCTGATGCGTCTATTGATTGCAACTGCATGCGCCTTCAATTCTGCATCTCTTGGAAAGAAATGGCATTTTTCGTGGTTCGTGAGGAACAATCTTGGTGTCTTTGCAGGAATCAGTCCATCTTCGTGACGACACTTCACGGCATTCCACCTAGAAAGTAAGTTGTAACCCTATTCCTAGTCGTAGGTAGATTAAGCCTACTTATCCCACTAGGGTCATAACCTACTTACGATCCGTGCGATGAGGCACCAAATATCCAACACCTGCCGTCAGTCGCTGGCTCCAAGTGTCTGTCAGAAATTGCGAAGCGATGATGGGGAAGGTCCGATCTGGCGAGGCTGAACGTGTCCCACATTCTGTGAGGCCCCCGTTCAGAATAGCTAAGTTGGTGCAAATCAGTACAATTAAAGCCCTTTAAACAGTTGTTTGGATGGTTAGACATTGGCTTATCATTCCATAAATGGGGTTTTGGCTGACTTATAACTGGTAAAGGGCCACAACTGTAGTATCACAACGTATAATCGTATGATTATGGGGGTTATGGTAATTTATCCCATTCGCTATGGTTAGCTATTCTACAGAGAATGTTACACCCCCCAGAGTCACCATGGTGGATGTAGGGGATGGAATTACATATGATTGGGACCATTAACCAGGGGAGTGCAACTCATATTAAGGGGATGGGATAAACCACCGGTTAACTATTGTATACGAATAGTAATCATCACTAACCACGGCCATCGTTTTACTTCGTAATCAGTTAATATCAAGGTTTATCATGATCAATCTTTCGTCCACAAGGAACTAATCTTTTGCTGGTAAATTCTGGTTATTTTCCATTTATAGCAAAACAATACAGGATTAAATTACCTATCCAGTCGCTTGGGATGATTGTAGCTATAGTTTTCACGGGGGTTCTCAACCGACATTTCACTGATTTCACTGGGGCACACCTTCCAGGGGCACCAAAAAATCTTCATCCAATTTGAGTTACAAGTTCTTCATACCTTTACGTTTCAGAAAAAGAACAACACATGGTATATAATGGTATATATATATATGTTTCAGAAAAAGAAAAACACATGGCATATAATGGTAGATATAGTGATACATTAGCAAGTTAAGATATACTACCAAATGGCTAGATGTATACATAGACAAAGTTTATGTTTTTTGAATAAGAACTCTGACCACTAATTGAAGGGTCCCCCAAAATAGTGATACATTACTAAAATCACGCTGAATATTAGTTTCTCTATTAATAAACTGGGGGTTCAGCAAATTCCTGTACATTCTTCTGGATCCCAAACAATCAGCACCCGAAAAACCTATCACCACTAAAGTAGTGATAAAGTGAACCTGTTCTCTTTTATTGGTGGTATAATATATATATATATGTATTTAAATAATAAATGGAAAAAATAAAAGCAGCAACTGTTGGTCACTGTTCTGTTGGCTGTTGGCATGTTGTTTAACATGCATGGTTCACCAAACTTCATCCCCCAACAATAGTTATACTATGTTAAACTAAACATACACACACACAGATATATGCCATAGTTATCCTATGAACTATAGTTAACCTATTTTTCGTTCATGTACTTCAGCCTCCCCAAAATCTCCACCATCCGCGCGGACCTTGGCTGCTCCACTGCGGCAACTTCTTCAAGGCCCAGGCGCAGGTGGAGAGAAAGGCCACTACCAGCAGGATCAGAGCCGAGCCTGACAGGCTCCTGGGCTTCGGCTTCGGTGGTGGTGCGGAAGCCGAGGGAAAAGAATGGAGATGTGTGGGACAGTTATGGGGAATATGGGATGATGATGAGAAATTATGGGACAATTGTAAGAACTTATAGGATAATTATGGGGAAATATGGGATGATTAATGATGAATATGGGAATTGATAGTTCTTTAGGGCTCAATGCACATCCCTCAAGATAGTGTTTTTTGAGTTGAATCAAGCGAAGGATTTGGAACCAACACCAAAAAGAGAAACGAGCGAAGATTTGGCTAGCAAAGATGCCGATTGAGCAGCAGCAAAAAGGGCATTTGAATCAAGTAGATTCTGCAAAAAATATGCTAAACGAGGAGGATCCTGTAAGATTAAAGCTCAATCATCCCCCCCAATATGAAATACGACCTTAGAAACCTCGGTTGAGTCGTGGATCTATTTATCTTGGGGGACCATCTGGGGGGTTTCCAAGTGAAGCAGGTCACATGGCTAATCTTTGGCACCCGGTTTTTTCTTAGGAGGAAAATATAGATATCCACCATGTATAGAAATGATTAACCTTGCAGTGAACTATCCATGCACTCTATTATCATTATTCTCCCACAACTGTTCAATAAATATCATCTTTCCAATATCCATGCATGCATATCCGTACAAATACCATCATGTCCCATCAACATCATCACCATTTCAGGATGATTAAACTGTACAAGACCCACATTTTTGATCGTTCACCTCCGGTTTATCCGCCCGCCCAACCTGCTAACATCCACGGTTGCCGCCCGAGGCTCATGACAATGTGCTCATCAGAACTGCAAAGGATGCTGGCGAATTGCAAATTGACTTACTGGTGCTTAGTAGGGAATGGGGGAATGGGATGATTATTAATGGTTATTATAGGTCATTCCCCCATTCCCTACTAAGCACCAGTAAGATGATGCAAAAGACAATTCCATTGGACCAATTTGTCCCAATGACAAAAGTCAATGTTGGTTCATCCATTGCAATACCTTGATTATAAGTGGAGCAAGACCAAAAATGACAGGTTTTTGAACATCCACTGACTTTTTCTCTGGTAATTATTAACATATAATCATTGCTAAATGAATACCAAAATTCATACCACCATTTTCCCACTTGACATTGGCATGACTTGATGGTCCATCCCCCATTTTCAGCAATCTTTAGAGCTTGGATCAGAACAACTCCGAGACGGGGGATCGACCAGAATCTTGGGGCTCTCGATGCGAGGGGTCGGGATCTCGTTGGGAGGGGTCGGACCCCTCGACCCTCTGAGCGAGGGGTCGGGGCCCTCGTTCAAATAGGACCGAGGGGTCGCGAGGGGTCGCGAGGGGTCGCGAGGGGTCGCGAGGGGTCGCGAGGGGTCTCGAGGGGTCGCGACGTCCCAAGGGTGCTGGGAAGGTAGGCTTATAGTGTTTAATGTGTTTACCTATATAATTATATATTTGTTGGTTGTAGTCAATCTTGGTACGCTCCTGTCTGCATCAAGTAAAACCAGACCACAGTCCCTATAGATAGAGCCAGGTGTTCAACACCTTCTTGATCCTGGATTTCTTATCGCAAAATTCGTGCAAATAACCCGATTGGTTGGCTGGATAACCTGCAAACATNTCTTGATCCTGGATTTCTTATCGCAAAATTCGTGCAAATAACCCGATTGGTTGGCTGGATAACCTGCAAACATCGAAACTGTCCAACGGAAGTATATAACGGTTTTTTTTGAAATCTAGAGCTTCCAGCAGAAAGAATCAGAAAGAAAAGAACATACAAGGTATATTCTTCGAACCATCACATGGACATAGTCAGTTTGCAGTTTTTCTGTGAGACTGACAGTTCCAAATGGAAAATTTGAGTGGTTTGACGTAATCATGTCCACCTAGCCTGTGGAAATTAGCTCGCTTTGCTTGAAGGGCATTTGTTTGGTGTTCAATTGAGATNAATGGAAAATTTGAGTGGTTTGACGTAATCATGTCCACCTAGCCTGTGGAAATTAGCTCGCTTTGCTTGAAGGGCATTTGTTTGGTGTTCAATTGAGATTGCGGAACTCAAATTTCCAATCACTCTGGCAACATCAAGCAGATTTCGACCACTATTTGGCCGGAAAAAACATTGCTTTTGAAAAAACATGTAAATACTGTACATATATATACATTCATTCAACTTCATACTTGTCAAACAGATATGCGCTGTATCCTTTGTGACTTGTATTGTGTCACAAGTATCTTTGTCATAAGTCATTGTTTTACCATCAATNTCAAACAGATATGCGCTGTATCCTTTGTGACTTGTATTGTGTCACAAGTATCTTTGTCATAAGTCATTGTTTTACCATCAATTAAATGACATCATCCTGACAATGCCAAACAGTTGAACAATTGATTAATTGCAAATCAATT
>BGPT01000529.1:267863-282001 GCA_003297045.1 Symbiodinium sp. clade C Y103 | reverse complement strand
TCGGGAAATATCGGAAGGCATCGGAAAACGCCTGGAAGAACCAGAGGAAGGATGGAAATTCCTCCTCCCTTCCTGACCCGTTGGACCAAGCATTTCTCTCTCTCTCTCTATTTGTTTGCTCGCATGATTTGCAGTGCAAAACAGCCGTACTGGAGACATTTTGAGATGGCTACCAGGGGGTTCTGAGTGTTAAGGAAGAAAATTACATAAAATTGCTAACATTGCTATAGACTATAATATTTGAGTTTGTTGCATTTCAATTCCTTGCTTTTTTGCTCAGCACTTCAAGTCGATAGGATGCTCATGACAAATTAGTCCAACAGAGCACATTGTATAGTCTATTTTTAGTGCATTTGAGGCTGTCAATGATTTCAACCAGGTCGCCTGTATTCCAAAAATTAAATGTAGGATTCACATACAGTAAGTTTCAAGACTGCCTTTATTTGGAGGACCCTCCTTGGAAATACTTTTATAGCCTGTACGTGCATGTTTAAGAGGACAACTACCACATACCACCACTGTATCCACTTTTTGATGGAGTTTGTTGAAATCGTATTAATTTCCACTTGCCTAAAACAACCCAGCTACAATCATAGTATCCCAGCTGTGTTGCGTCTTTGAAAACATTTTGCTCCGTCAATATACTGCAAAGGCTATCCAAGTTCGAAAGCACACCTTTCTGTTTCGTGACCATTGCAGGCGCACNGTCAATATACTGCAAAGGCTATCCAAGTTCGAAAGCACACCTTTCTGTTTCGTGACCATTGCAGGCGCACACAAACTAGACTCCACACTTGTAGTTTGAACTACTAATTGAACAAAAAACAACATGCCTTCCTTCTTCATATCATTTTTCTTTGTTATTGACTTCATTTGTAAGAAGTGCATCGCGTTTTGATTGCACGGGGTTTTATTCAAAAGAGTTAGCTTGGAAATCAGCATACACACACACATCACACAAAGACATACCCAAATACACATAGCGATATTTGTCCAAACAAGTGAAAACACCCATTTAGAAGGCTGTGTACTTGGAGACTTGTCGTGGATGGTTGGGCACGCACCAGCATCCTTGCAGACACTTTTTTCGAGCGAGTTCATTTCCACCTCCCTCAAACAGTTGCACGTCAGGAATCAAATGAATGATTGCTAGCAAATATATGCAGAAAGGCTTTCTTCTTAACAGTGCATGATGCTGCCAGTTTGGACCACTTTCTGTGAGCATGTGTTTTTCAATATATAGGCAATGCGATTTTTTTTCCGCCATCCTCGTTGTCAAAATCAACAGTTTCAACATGTGTTTCAAAACAAGTATGATGCTGGCTTCTATTAGGGAGGAAAAATACGTTTAAGACTTGTTTGGGAATATGTTCAATATCAATAAACTCCGGCGACACCAATATATACGCCATTGGCAGGAAATGTGTCACATTTCTCTCACACAGCGTCGAGATNACACCAATATATACGCCATTGGCAGGAAATGTGTCACATTTCTCTCACACAGCGTCGAGATGAATCCAGAATGATTTCCTTGTACTCAAATATTAATTCCGAAGTTCGGCTAGCAATACAGCACTTCTGATCAAACTAATTGTGTAATTTTTGTTGAATTCCGAAGAAACAAAGGTTGCAGGGGAATCATGGGTTGGAAATTGCAACCCCATTAAACATGAGTGGTCTATCAAATTGTGGTACCTCATGGTACCTCGTGGACCCTCGCCAATGTTTGANCCCCATTAAACATGAGTGGTCTATCAAATTGTGGTACCTCATGGTACCTCGTGGACCCTCGCCAATGTTTGATCTTGGGACCCTTCTTTACGAGGTTCCTATCAAATTTGGATTCTTTGGGTGGGAACATATGATGAAATATGGTGAACTATCATGAAATGCATGATGAAATATGATGAAATGCATGATGAAATATGATGAAATGCATGATGAAATACATCATGATTGACCATTTGATTTGGAACCCCATGTTCGGACCATGTTCGGAACTTTCAGTTGGCTCCAGGCCTAAATTTGCACAGCAGTGACACATAAAAACGACCCACAGGGCAATACTCAAGCCTGGGACATCTCAATTTTCAACTAGAACATCATCACTGCAAGGCCGTGTCTGAAAAAGGGGCAATTCATCCCAAAAATGGCTATTTGTCGGGAAAATGATGATTAGCCAACGAATTTTGGGGTACCCTAACCCAAATGAATCTTTTCAGAGCCAATTTTCCATTGCAGGCGGGATTGCCAGAGGCCAATTCCGTTCAATTTGGCCAGTGACATGAATATAAACAAATATCAACCATCGGGATATTTTTTCTCCCCATGGTTAATGGTCCCAAAGATGGTGGTTCCATCTCCTATAACCACCATGGTTTCTGGGGGGTGTTTCATACTTGGTGGGAAGGGATTATTTTCAAGACTGGCAACGCAATTAGCCACCAACCTAGCAAACTTGTTATCTCATATTTTGGTCCACGATTCCTTCCCATGGTACTTCCCGATACTATATCCACTCAGGCTCCGCCCCATCTGTGTAAATTTTGATACCGGTATATCACATCTACCCACTATAGCAATCCCAAGTCATAGATGCCGGAACGTGGAAAACCTGAAAATATGGGGTAAACATCATCTAACTACTATCTTTTTCGGGGTATATTACTTGGTGACTAATCCCCTTAGTAAGTGGCTTATAACATGTTACACGCCTAGTTATAGGTGGATTGACCCTACTAAGTGGGATGAGCCACAAGTATATTGTATGTAGATCCACCGGTCTCTGCCCCATGTTTGCTGTGTTTCACCGGAGCTTCCATTCGGATGCTTATAGCACATCCAAGGCATCAGTGATAAATTGCTAAGTGCCTCGAAACACATCATCACCTGGCGAATTGGAAAAGCACCGGAAGAAGTTCGCCCGCTTTTTTTGGGGGCTGGTATACTCTATGTTGAGAAAAAGTGGGTATATTATCATATCATCGGGATGTTACGGGATGCAACCTGGTTCATGATTTTAGCCGCGAATTTGTAGACATTTTTCTGGAGTTTTGAACTTTTATGAACCAGAAATCACAGGACTAATCCTACTACTCCGAGTCTTTGGGTGATTTTGCGGTGTTATGTTTGTAATAGTAGGTCGGTAATTCTGGTGGAATGTGGATCTGCTCAGAGTTTTTCTGATCGGTGGCCTGAACCCAAAGAGGTTTGCAGCGAAAAAAAAACAACCCTTTGGACGCTGGTACAGTCGGGGGGTAACTTGGGTAAATACTTGGTGGATTATCCCACTAAAAGGCTAATAGACCCCAGGTAGCCGGTGAGTCCCCCAGGTGGGGTTATCCGATCACTGGGTTGTAACTATGGATATTAAATGATATAAACCAGTTACTGAGGGGGATGATCCTCCAAGTACAGTGGTAAAGCCCCCAATCGTGGCTGTCAACCCAAGTTTGAGCCATCCAAAATACCTGTTTTCCCATACTTGTTGGTTGATAGGCTTCCCTATGGGATGTCATAATCTCCCAAAAAAATGCAATATAAGTCCCAATAAATTACCAATCAACCATCATTTTTCAGATATATCATTTCATATTTTCTGATTTCTGTGGGTTAGAACCCGGATTTGATGGTGAAATCCTGCACAAATTAACCAATGGATGTCGTAAAATCACGACCTTGGTGCACGTTTGCCGCCTGGTGAATTCTATGGTTTGTGGTCGACATATCGAACTAGATCATGGGCTTTACAAAATTTATACACCACCATTGACATTTCACTGGGGGGGAATCACCCTGCATAGAATATGATGAATATGTATGAATATACCATCTGGTAAACTAACATAGCTATTGAAAATGGCCATTTATAGTGGATATTCCCATAAAAAAAATGGTGATTTTCAATAGTTATGTTAGTTTACCAGAGGGTATATGAATATATATCCCCCTGGTTGGTCGAATCTCAGACAAGTGGCGATCTGTCCCAAGACCAAGACAAGATGTGGTCCCCGCAACGCCAATCTCTTGCACTTTCGACTATGCTTCGCCAGGGCGGAGAGTGACAGGTGAACACAAATCCTTGGCGCCATGGCAACCTGAAAAGAGCTCCGTTTTTGTTGGTCACGAAAAGCACCACCAAAAAAACACAAGTTGGAACCGTCGAAATTGTATTGTATACGAAATCTATTGAAATCTATGAAGGAAACATCAACCATACCTAACATTCTGGAAGAACTCCTCAACCTTTTCGGGGATCCTGTTTCCATCCTTCTCTTGGGATCTCCTTATTCGACCAGGGTTTGACCATGAGACTATGGGTGATCTGCCCAAAGTACGTCTCTAGGCTCGGTACGTCGAACGAATATATGTGAATTCGGATGAGGGGTCACGATTATTGGCATGTTGGGGAGAACCTATTTAATGACCAGGGACCAGAATGGGTCATAAACTATGTTACTGTACCAGAATAGGAACTCCATCGATCGAAACCATAAACAACACTACACTAACGTCTAACCGACGCTAACCGACGCTAACCGACGCCAACCGACGCTAACCGACGCTAACCGACGCCAACCGACGCCAACCGACGCGAACCGACGCCAACCGACGCTAACCGACGCTAACCGACGCTAACCGACGCTAACCGACGCTAACCGACGCTAACCGACGCTAACCGACGCTAACCGACGCTAACCGACGCCAACCGACGCTGACCGACGCTAGCCGACACTAACCTTTAATTTGCTGACCGACGCTAACCGACGCTAACCGACGCTAACCGACGCTCGGGTCGCCGAAACATGGATTTTTGACAGACCACGATTAGCTAACCGACGCTAACCGACGGAACGTTCTGAAGGATACGGGAGTTGCCGTTTCTGACATTGAATGACATACGGACTGTGGAAGTTGCGCAAAAGTTTCTAATTGATTTCCACAGTGCTGGGGCACGTGTAACGTATAGAACTGTATAGATGACTGCAACTACTTGGTGTTGATATTGAGGGTCTTTACATCTTCTCAGGAGGTTTTTGGAGCTATAAGATATACTTCTCAGGAGGTTTTTGGAGCTATAAGATATACTATATGTATTGCCTATCAACGCATTGTAGTTTACATTGGCTCCACATTTGCAGCACGTTCTTTCAACTATCCATGTTGCTTTGTTCCATGTTACACAATGCATCTCATTGCATCTCATCTTGAACCGTAGTTTAAGTGTTATAAACTATTATAAACTCACCATCGATAATGTTCGACCCCTCGCGACCCGTCGGATCGATAGAGCCCACAGCCCCAGAGGGGTCACGCACCTTTCTCAGCAAGGGTCAAGCTCATGGTATGTGATGGGCAAGGGTCAGGCGGCTCNCCCAGAGGGGTCACGCACCTTTCTCAGCAAGGGTCAAGCTCATGGTATGTGATGGGCAAGGGTCAGGCGGCTCTAGTGACATACCCGGGACCCTTAGGGTGAGACTATAGGATATGTCCCCAAAATCGCCATTTCAATGGGAAAATGATGATCAACTGCAGGATTTGGCAAGCATCCTATTTTCTGACACTGACCTAGAACTTATGTTCTCATCTACTTTTCTATTGTGAAAGGGGAACTCAAGAATGTTAATCCATATTTTTGACTCGTGACTGGTGTGTACTCTAGTCGAGGTCCAATCATGATCCCTCAACATAGTACATGCACAGAGACGCAATATGACTTCACTAGCAAACATAGCTCTTGCCAAATGTCCTAGTGATGCCTATGAGTCGAACGTTTGCCTGATGGACAATTCCCAGGCAGCCTGATTTGATTATCACACGGCTAATCGCAATCTTACATACCCAAAAGAAACAGTTTTAGCTGGGAAAGGATACCCTCTGGTGAACCAACATAACTATGGAAAATCACCATTTTTAACGGGAAAATCAACTATTTCTATGGCCATTTTCAATAGCTATGTCGCTATGTTAAATTACCAGAGGGTAACTTGTTTTTCTTTTCGCTCCTCAGATTATATCAGGCATCTCATCGGATTCACCACCTCCCAAATGATCCTCAAGTTGTTGCTTGATGTTTATCCCATGATGCAGTTTAGATAGATTTACCACAAACCATAGTTGACCTAGTTACACACTAAGTTAGCTAGCAGTGGGGCACCACCTTGTGTAGATGATCAAGAATGAAGCGGTACACGGTGGTGCCGCCCCAGTTATAAGTTGGTTTATCGCTCCAATTAAGTATTTCGATATATCTCCTAATATAGATCATGGTGAAATTGGAGTTACAAACCGACCAGCCCTTCGCGATTTCGTGGCCACGGGGGCAATCTTGAAACGGATCCAAGTGTCACCTAGATCAAAATGCAGGGCAAAAAGGCTGCTTGCACAGCATACTGCACCAAGGGATTTCCTCCAACAAGACAAGAGAAACCTGACGAGGCCATGAAGGTCTCACGTCCGAAGAACGTGCGGCACAGTGGAGTCATGTTGGAAGTAGATCCCCATCTTCAATCTTCGAAAACGTAGTTTAAATATGTTCCGGCAATCCAAACATGAATATATGGAGGTTTCCTAGAATTGGGGGCAACCCCAAATCATCCAAATTAGACCAGTTTAGTATTGACACCTCTAGTGACTTGGGGATCCCCCATGACTTAAGAAGCGTCTACAACGAGGGATCGGCCGGGACATTCTCCATAGCAAGCGTCACAGAAATCCAAGGAATCTCTTGGAGGTCCCCGCCACATTGAATAAGGTCTTGAAAAATGTCTTCTATGCTTGTTGAGGCTTCATTCAATCTCTTCAAGCCCCCTGGGGCGTATGGGTCAACAATGGGGGTTCTATATCACCATGATGCTCCAATCTCCGGAATATGCCACCGGAGCCACCGAGCTCGTGAATTTCAAAGGCGAACAACTCCAGAAACGCGAAGGACCATGCCTCAGATGGCCGCAGAGAGGACTCATCCAATGGTGGCACTGAAATTTGAACCAGCTAATTAATTAACGCAATCCCCAAACTTAGACAGGTATCATTATGTGTTATGTGGGATTTAGTTGGGATGTTTTAGCCAGTTATTAACGCCAAACTTAGATAGATCAGCTGGCGTAAAGAAGTAGTATAACAATGTACACTTAGAACCCATATTACCAGTTATTTTCATGGTCATAAATGGGGTAACTTACCAGTCATTTGGGCGCCAAACTTAGATAGACCAATAAACCTTAGTACAACCAACTAATCTTAAAGGGATGTAATGGGATTATAATCAGCTGAATATAACATCATCAATTACAGTTCAAGTCCTTTCCCAGCTACTTGACTAACCATAAATGGGGCGACTTACTGACATCCATTTCTTTGATTTAGTGCCTTAGCCGGAAGTATTATTATCTATTACAAGGTCATCACTCAATCAACCATGGTTTGTGGGATATACAACTATATAGTATAGTTCATGGGGGTTTATCAACCAACATCTGACTGAGGGGCATCTTCTTGCACGTTATGATTTTATTGGGATATAAGTAGATGTCCCAAAGATGAGACATGGGTATAACATTTAACTGGGATACCCCCTGGTAAATAAACTCTTGCTATCAAAGCCATGGCCAATTTAGTTCGATGATTTGCCGAACTCGAACATTGTAATTTCATAGATAATATATATATATGTTAAATTGCCAGATGGTCTATAGACAAGTCAAGTTCTGCTAAAAGTACTGATGATGTTAGCGTGTTCCATCACCTGCAGCACATCAACCAGTTTCATAACTGAGACGCTTTTTCCCAGTGGTAGGATGTTTGTGCGCACCATATATAACCCGAGTCCAATCATGTTCAATGAACGTGCACCCCGTCAACTTACCATCCCCCATAAATAAACATAGATCCTGAGAATTCGGTTTCGAGGAAAAGAGTCTTCCAATCCCCAATGACTGCCAGGGTCTATGTCAAATGAAGCCCCAAAAATGGACTCTGGAAGATTGTTGTCCAATTTAATATGGCCATATGGCTTTGGCGGAAGATAGAATACCACCAGATTTGATCGCCAATTTCCCTTTCATAGAATGTTCATTTGGAAGGTAGATTGACTATTTTCAGACACACCCAAGTAATAGTGTTGCATATTTGTATCCTATTATGTCCTTAAATATCCTTATGATATACTTACCATACTCTCACTATATCCTTAATATATATCCTTATTATATCCTTGTCATATCCTTACTATATCCATGCATATCCTAATTTCCAGGCAAGCCCTGGCTTTCATATGTTGATGGTTATAGTTATATCCCATTAAATCCAATCAACTCCCCAGTTAGTGACGCTTGTATCCTCATTTTCTTGTCTATCTCCTATACGAGTGGTTTGTTACACCCCCTTTTTGCTGGTCACATCATCATTTTCCTAAGTACCCTCTGGTAAACTAACATAACTATCGAAAATCACCATGCTATTAATGGGAAAAACCACGAACTTTCTATGGCCATGGCTTCAATAGCAAACTGTTAGGCAATACCAGAGGGTATCTCAATCATTCACCAAGCTGAAATAGAGGTCATTTGGGGATGATTCCCATATAGGATCCATGAACTCTCTAGACTTGGTCGTTTTATGATTTCCGCAGATGGCGATGTGCTAATATTGTATCCCAAGACATGTCGCATATCATCATCATTTTTTTTTGCCCCAAAGAAAGTAGTTATAAGAAAATATAGCTGCTTTTTATAGGCACCCAAAAACATATAGTAAAAGCCTAATTTATCACTGATTTTGTAGAAAATTACCCTCCAGTAAATTAACATAGACCCTGGCAGATAGGGGCTGGAAGATTAGTTCCCAGTAGAAATTGGCGGTTTCAGGGTCCAACTCTTAATTTACCAGAGGATCCTTTTTTCTCTTCTTGGGGGTTGCTATTTTGTTCCTTCCCATGGCCCTTCCAGCGCCAACGCCAGAGAGTTGCCAGGGACACAGGCCATTCCAATGGCATCTGGCCCACAATGGCCATGGTTTGAAGAAGGTTGAGACCGATCTCCACCTGAAACGCCACGTGGTGTATCTTACCACATGGTGATTTTGTGGGGAGAACATGGGTTGATTCAAGGTGGCGTCCCCAGTGACATCTTTGTTGGTTTATGTTCACCACAGTATGTCTACCCAAAAGAAGGACCCTACCAAATAGGGGGTTTGAGAAATATGTTTCTCAACTGGGCGATTCTCAAAATCACGGCTCGTCTGAAGGATTGTATGTAACAATTTCGTTTCTTCAACAACCAACTTGGGTTTCCATCCAAGTGAGTAAGTGGGTAACAACCCATATATATATATATAACTCATAAATCTATATAATGGAGGATGTAACTGGATTACAATACCAAGTTTTATCCCAAGTAAATAGAGAGGCAAAATAAGTTCATCAAGTTTCTCTCTTGTGGCTATCATTCACCTATAGTGGATTGGAGCAACCCTGTTGGATTTTCAGAAAACTGGAATCTGTTGATGGAAAACTGTGATAACCAACAAACATGGGAGCTTAAAGGTGATTTGTCTTCCCCAATTTTCTCACATTTCCATTGATAAGTCGATACACAACCATATTATACTATATTGTACCCCATACCTATATATACATATAGGTATATTATTTGTGGGAAATCCCCAGGTGAACTTAGGAGTCATACACCACTTATATGATGCATGGAATTTCTAGTCCCAAGTGCACAACATCAGGTTTTCGTTTCGGCAAGTACGTTAAGATTCGGGGGGAGGGATTATTGAACCAGCCTGGATTATGAAGGCAATGAGTCTAATATCATAGAGATACGATGTGGAGAAAAGTTAGATGACATCACCTTGATCCTTTCATTAGGTTGTGTTTATGCCCAAATATCTAATGTGGTAAACCCAACAATAAATCATGCCATCAACCAACCATTTGGCGGTCATCTTACATCATCCCATTCGGGATGGTTGATGGGGTATAGTTTACCTCATTGCAGAAAAGTGGGAAGCTGCATGACCAGACCAGAAGCAAACAGAATCCCTGGTCTTCACAATAGCTGTTGTAGAGATGTTGATACCCCCCCAAAAACATCAGATGAGCAATGTTCCAAATCCGCAACGTCATGGCTTTATACTGGTGAGTTAAGACAGGATTTCCCATGATGGAGTGTGAAACTCCTCCAGGTGGTACAGGGAGCCCAGGTAGTCACCCCAACATTGTGCCGGGGATGCCCGGCCCCATGGAACTCCGCACCCCATCCATCCCGAAAAGTCACCCCAAAAGTNTCGGCCAATGTAAACGCAACACAAAAGTGGACAGAATGAATTCCCAATGTTGACAAATCCAAACATTTTCACTGCGGGAAAAAGTCACCCCATCGAATCTCCGCATGGAAAATAACTTTTGAAAATGTACATTTTCAAGTCAAAACACCATGTGAACGCAAGATCTATGAGTATATGGGGAAAGATAGTCGTGCAATAGAAAAAGCATTGCGAACGCAACAAATCATTGGCTGAACTGCTGAATTAAATGTGTCGCAAAAGAAACAGTGTGAATCCACGGTTTCTGTGCCCGTAATCTGACTCACATTGTACCGGTCAAGAAGACAACGCCTAAAGTAAAACACAGCCTCGAGTCACAAATTCAAAGAGGAACATAGGAAAATAGAGGCCGGTGTGACGCCCAGCTGACNACGCCTAAAGTAAAACACAGCCTCGAGTCACAAATTCAAAGAGGAACATAGGAAAATAGAGGCCGGTGTGACGCCCAGCTGACAATAAGTAGTTCTGCAAAAGAAGGCAGGACGGGGGGAGATGGAGACAGAAAACAAAAACCCGACAGTGATTTGGAGAAAAATGGAAGCTGAAATGTGGCCTCGAACGAGATCTGAACGAGATGCGAACGAGATGGCGAACGAGATCCACATGTTTGATCTGGAACCGGAGTCTGGCCTATAGAGTCCTTGACCGGGATGTTGTACTACAGCATGTATATATTAATATTATATATAACGCAATGGAAACAGTAGCTTCAGAATGATTGTGCGCGACAAACATGGAAGCTTCATGAGTGCTATTCCCAACCTGAACGCAGCAAATATTGAAAACTCCAAGTGAATGATGTTGTCATGGAAGGTTTTGCAGNACAAACATGGAAGCTTCATGAGTGCTATTCCCAACCTGAACGCAGCAAATATTGAAAACTCCAAGTGAATGATGTTGTCATGGAAGGTTTTGCAGCTATAGGAAACACAATGGAAACAGTCGCCTCAGAACGATTGTGCGCGAAAAAACTAGAAGCTACATAGGTGCTACCCCCAACCTGAACGCAACAATATTGAACACTCCAAGTGAATCGATGCTGTCATGGAATGTATCGCAGCAATGGGAAACACAATGGAACTGATGCTTTCANATCATACAAAAGCATCCTTCTTAAATGCTATCACCCAAGTAAACGCAATGCGGGGCGACTTTCCGTATTAGACTTCTGCAGCTAACTCTGGTACTTACCATTGAACGGGGCGACTACCCGATCTGGGTGTACCCTCCCCAGCTATAAGTTGGTTTATAAACTCCATTAAGTAGTTCGATATATCCCCTAGAAACCAGATCTGTGTCAGTTATTGGCACCGACTTAGCTATTAGTTTGGGGGCCCACCTTGTATATGTTTGGTACTACAATCCCAACATGATCACAGGCAAAATAATCCCATATAATCATTCATCAACCAGCATTTATCAGCTATATCCACTTATATTCCCATATTTTGATGCCTTAGAACCCCAAAAAAATGACAAGCTAATCATCAATCGTAAAACGGGTCGAGGTTGAACGCATGACGCGAAGTCAAATTCCAAGGCGCGATGCACAGGATGGTGAAGGCTAAGGTGGCACAGGTGGGCGAGTCGATCTTCATGGCCGAGAAGCGACAGAAGGGGAGAAAGGCCACGCCACATGAGACGACCAGGATCCAAATCGCACGGATCCTCAACGACGAAAAAAAGCACCGGTTGTGGATGTTGAAATCTACATGGGGATTTTGATGACTACCCTCTGGTAACTAACTAGCTATGGAAAATCACCGTTGTTTTTTTAAATGGGAAAATTAAATATAAATGGCAATTATCAATAGCTATGTTAAATTACCAGAGGGTATAAGTATAGGGATGTTTATTGCTGTTCTTGTATTGGATATGTTGAATTGAGATTAGTCGATGTGCCATCCCTGGTGATTATGTGAGGTTATACTATCCAATATACTTGGGATTTTCATGGATTTGGATATTTAATAGCAACTACGGTGTTATTATGATCATTTACAAAGAATCCTGAAGACAAAAGCAGATGTCAACCATGGATATAGATGACCATTGATACATGTTACTGGATCCCATTGCCCCTATATATATATAGTTCATACATACAGACATATATCCCATGTTCGAGGATTCGATGTTCGAAAACATCAGATTGGGACTTGCTAATAAAACAAGAAGAATAATCGGAAATATGGGTTTGTCTGAACATGGGGTATATTATTTCAATAGCCATTTCATTGGGAATATGATGATAAATCATCAACCTTTGAATTTGGGCTACCATATTTTCAGACAAAACCATACACAAATGGATGCCACCAGCTACGCTGGAAACATGGTCCTCACATTTCTCAAATCACGAAACTGACGGGTGAATTTGAAAGGCCTGCCTAATTCATCGGCTGCAATAGACTATCCACTTATAGCATCTTATGGCCCTTTACCAGTTCTAAGTCAGCCATAACCCCATTTATGGAATGGTAATCCCATTTATATATTTATAACCACTTACAACTGGTAAAGTGTATATCAGCTGTATGGGCTAAAAAACATCTTCATGACGATATTTCATGGGAATATCTATGCGATAACCAACCATTGTATACGGTTGAAATAGTGATAGTGGATTCGGTGGGTCTGACTAAAATGGTGGATTGACCGTTCTGGCTATTGTAATAGGGAGAATTGATAAACCGTTAGATAAACCATTGGATTTTGGCAGAGAACGGTTTTGATGAGAATACGTCGATGCGATTTTAAGATGCCAATGTGCATATACTCAGTATGTTCTAAAAAAAGGGAGAAACAATAGCATATAAAGAAATTGGATGATGAGCTTTAAACATATGTCAATGTTTATCACTTGTATCATGTCAGTGTCAATTTCTATATTTCTCAACTTCTATATTTCTTGTGGTTATACTGAATACAATGGATATACCAGTACTACACGGATGCTGAGAACTGAACGGGCCAAGATATTTATGAAACATGCAATTTCAGAAATATAGCGGGTTTATGATTATGAGAATGATTTGGCTATACCATGAATGGTTGAATGAATTATTTTTATCATCATTGAAGCATAATATATCATTGTTATTAGAAGCTAAATGATAAATCATAGATATCATGATGGTTGACTTATTATAAATGGCAGGTACCCAAGTTGGTGAAATCAAATATAACCCATTCTGACCCCATGATGTTCCAATCAAAATCCAATTTTTGATTACCAAAGGGTAAGCAGGGCAACACTTGTCTCCCAATTTTGGTTTATCATTTTTGCCCAAGTTCCAAGGCTGACAGGTCTTGCATTCATCGTCTGCCCAATACCTCGTGCGGATCGCAGTCAATACTTGGATTTGCTGATTTGTGGCTTCAACAAAAAATAACACCTATTCCCTACTTGATGGTTCATCCCACTTTGTTTTTGGGTTAGTTCACCCCAGTTGTTTCAGTGGATTAAGCCTACTTATCCCACTTATAACTGAGGTTATAAGCCACTAAGTGGGATGAATATCCTCGATGGTGTTCACCGTTAGCAGCTGTGTTCAGAAAACATACGTACAAAAAATGACTCTCCAGGTACCCCCCTTACAAAATGCCATGCACAGCCANATCCTCGATGGTGTTCACCGTTAGCAGCTGTGTTCAGAAAACATACGTACAAAAAATGACTCTCCAGGTACCCCCCTTACAAAATGCCATGCACAGCCAAAAAACCATCACTACAAAATGCCATGGCTGTTACCCCGCATATACCCAACTGGAGCCTACAAAAAGGGTCTTGGTTTTATCAT
>BGPT01000529.1:227736-265609 GCA_003297045.1 Symbiodinium sp. clade C Y103 | reverse complement strand
GGGTGCACGAGAGCAATTTCACCTACAAAAAAGCTTAAAAAGACCATTTTGTACAGGACATGGGTCCTCCCTTTCTGTAGTGGAAATACCAACCAGGATATTTATAGTGGATTTTCCCATTAAAAATGGTGATTTTCCATAGTTATGTTAGTTTACCAGAGGGTATACGTCACCTCCAATCTGGCCGTGAAGCCAGAAACAGCCAGAAATCTCCCCCTTGCGGGGATGTTGTACGAAGCCCCACCATCCCGGAGCGGATGGGTATTTGCCCGTGTCACTGTGCCAGTTGAAGCGTATTGGGCCAGCTGATTTCCAGTAAAAGAGCATGGTCCAAAAGCTGGGGTACCTAAAATGTATGGAATATTTACCAACATTTACCAACATTTACACAATAAAGCACCAAGTTTTGATTTGTAGGCAAAGATACCCTACATGGAGCATATGGGTTGTATACATCGCCATTGAATCCCATGAACTCCCACTAAGCCCCACCAAAAACCGATCAACATCCCATTAACAATCCCATCAAATCCAATCAACATCCCATTAAAACCCATGAACATCAACATGAAATCCCATCAAATCACTATTGAACCACCATTGAATCCCAGTAAGATCCTACAAATGATCAAAAATCCCCGTAAAATCCCATTATATAAGAACAACTTCTTAATCTTATGAACTCCCATTAACACCCATGAACATATATGAACATCACATCAACAATAAGACAAAAATCCCAATGAACAATCCCGTTAAAACCCATGGTAAACCGCTAAATTCCCATTAAATCATCATGAAATCACCATAAATTCACCATGTTTCCATGGCTTCAACACGACCCCAACTCCAAAATCCGCTGCGGAAAGGCGGCTGCTTCCGCAGCTCCTCCGCCTCGCGGGTCTGGCGCACGGCCTCGTCCGCCTGGGCGGCCTGCGCCTGCACCAAAGTCATGGGATTTTTTATGGGATTTAGTAGGAGAAATCGATTGATAATGGATATTAATGGATCTATTATATGTTCATACATGATTATTACTCATGGGATTTTCATAGGATATATATCATGGGATTGTGATGAGATAATCATGCATGAAAAATATGATACCCTCTGAGCTATAAACCTCCATTTCCTTTGGGGATTTCCCATCACGGGTACATGACATGAAGCGAGAGTTCCATGGTGTAAACTGACCATCCCTCATGGCCGAAAACTCTGTGGAACCCATTATATGTTGCAATATGTTAGAATACCCAGTCAGTCCAAAGGACAAGTTTAACGCGTCCGTTCGAGTAAAAGACCTAAATGACTAAAGGCCCCAAAAAACTATACCTTCAAAAGATTCAAAAATTCCGCACCGTAAGACCAGCAGAAGTCACATACAGCGAGAGCACTCATGAGAACATTTGTTTACAAAGCAATGTCTTTCTCTTTTTTGCACAAACTATCACAAACCTGATTTTGCGGGTTTTTCACGGCCTTCTCACGGGGTTTTCACTGGTTTTTCACGGCCTTTTCACGGTCTTTTCACGGTATCTTTTTTGTCTCAAATCTGGAAGGTGCATCATCGATTTTTCAAGCATGGGATATCTTTGGGGGTGGAACCTTGGCTGGCTAAGTCGCACAAAAATACGGCCTCAAAAATAATCGCATAGAGAAACCCTCAGTCCTAAAGGCCTGGTTTAGCAAGGCCGTTAGCAAAGGCCTAGTTTAGCGAGGACCTGGACCGACGGGGATATGTTAGAATATGTTAGAATCATTTAGTATCATATTGTTTCGAAAATTAATGCATCCAATTTTGTAGGTCCACAATTTTGAACCAAACCCATCTTGGGATCGCAAACCCAAGCCATTGGATCTATAGCCCGCCTGCGCCTGTGCTGCTGCTTGTGCGGCAGCCTGCCATGGGGGTCGGTGACCTTTCGTGCTGGGCCCAAAACTATCAGGGTTTCGCACATCCCCTGACAAATCCATATCTGGCGTCTCAAAAGAAGGGTGTCTGCCAGCTATTGATCGTCCGATCTTGGGGGTTGCCAGAGGTCTTGGCTTTCCCCTTCTGCAAGCGTGTGCTGAGTTTTCCGCACTCTGTCGGTTTATGAGGGGCTCGCCTTGGGAAGTCGGATCCTGCCAGTACTTCTTAATTGCAAGACGTAGATTGCTTTTCTTGGAGGTAGCTGACATGTCTGCAATGCACTTCAACGTTTAGGGTTTGCTGGGTATCCCATTCCAAATCACGATGTTTCCCATTTCAATGGCAAGTTGATGACATAATTACCCTCTGGATCCCTCTTGCAATGGCAATGGAAAATCCCCCTATAAATGACTAATAAAATGGGAAAATCATCGACAAATTGTTTCCAATGCCATGATGACCAGAGGGTATCGTGTTTTTTTCCCCATTTCTGGACCATTTCTACCCTTCCAAGCGGTGATCCATCCAGAATCCATCCCTTCCCGCAGCTGCTTCGGCCCACGCCTGGGAGGCCTGCCACAAAAAAACGGATGGAACCCCCACCATTGGTTTCCCCACTTCCGAACATAGCACTACATCTGGGGAGGCCTTGAAAGACCTACGGTCTTAATCCCATGACTTGCTAACTTGCAGATACTTACAGACTGTTTCAAATGAATGTTGGATTAGGAATCCGTGCAAGAAGCCTGAACCCGCAGGTTAATGAAAGCAACTACAATATGTATGCGATCTATGGTGCGGGAGTATTTCCAAACATTTACACCATAAAGCACCCAGTTGTGTAGGTAAATATACCAGCACCATGCTTCGCTTTTGTAGGTAACAGGATCAAAGGAATTTCATACTATAGAGGGATAAGACTACCACAATTTGAATTACCCGTCCGTTGGTTCATGCCACTGCATTGCATGTGCTCCCAAATTAATCTTCTTGTCACGCCTACCAGTTGCAAAACAACTGGAGAATTGCCTCTTATATAATCATAACGATATATGTGGATAGGTCAGAATGTCAGAATGGTAGGTCCAAAAATGACGAAACTCCTGAGATGGAACCTCAAATAGCTGTAGACGACTTAAATCTTAATATAAACATATATTAGATATTAGATATTATATATGTATATATATGTATAAGGAGGATGTCCAGTTTCCATATATTTTCTGACCAGAATTCTCAATCGAGACTTGGATGAGAAAAATGCATCATGATCCCCGAGCCATCCAAAGGCCCACTGTGCCTGTGCCGCTAGACCTGCCGCAACATGCTCTGAGGACATCCCATGGGGGTTCCCCTGTGGATACAACTGGGATCCCGTGGATATGGGGCAAAACCTTGCTGGGCTGGGCGGAAATTCACATATTGGTTCGAAAGATGGTCCCAGTTGTCATGTTTCATATCACGAATCCTGGCTTTGAAAGAGGGTTCCAACATGGTCCAACCATCCAATTGCCAAAAAGGTTCTGAGTTCTTGTCTTGATAATCATTGCTCGTCTCAGTTCTAAACTTTGCTGGTCATCTGCAATCAATCTGCCTTTTGTGGGTGGCTGAGCCGTCCTCAAAGTCTGAGTCAGCTGTGATCCAGTTTGTAGGGATAAAAAGTACACAAAATAACAATATGTATTGCACTCAATAATCACATACATCACGATTGTATTTTAATTAAGCCCACTGTCGTATATCATATCAGTTTGATAGACGACAAGAACAATGTGTCATGTGGGATGCTTATATAAATTCCAATTCTTTGATGAAATCATTTGAAATCCATGTTCAAAAGTTCAAAACGGTTGGAGTAGCAGAAAAAAAGAGCACATAAACACATAAGTCACAAATAAACAAAAATCCTCAGGTTTATCTCATGAGTTGTTGATTGAGTTACTAGTACTTGATATATAAATGTATAGATCATATCCCAGAGCTGTTTATCAAGCTACTAAGCAGACAGTGTTTATGTACAAGCGCTAGTAGAGACAAACTCCCACTGGTTGGATGCGTTGGCTTCGCCCAACCCCCCCGCCTTCGCGCAGCGCGCTCTCCGCTTCCATGGCGCGGCTCTTCTCCTCCTGCAACTTCGCCTGAGGCGATGGTAAAGCGATAGGATCCACCATCCCCTAATTGATCATTTTGATGGGTGGGACTGAAACAATAAATGCATAGATGGGTGGGATATGGTGGGATATTATGACATTGCTTTACTAACATTAATGATGTTGGTTTACCCAAACATGTTGTTCATTTTTGGGTTTACCAACATGTTGGTTTGCACATGTTTAAGTCATGGACTTAGCTATCTGGTTGGTCGGTGAATTATTCCCCACTGTTGCCCAGTTTATAGCCTGCTATAAGCTATAAACCTCATTCATCAAATCCCACTAAATTCATCTAAATTCCATTGGAAGGGATACCAACCCACAATTTCGAACCAGTTAAGTCGCTTCGTGGCCCATCTCCAAAGCAAAACCTGGTGCTGGTCTCCCTTCACCAGGGCCCTGCCTCAGTGCTCTTCGTCATTTCGGCCAGCATCTCTTGCATGGAAGCCTGCGAAGCCTGGTGTGGGTTGCTCGGAGGCTGCACAGGGATCAAACATGTCTTTGGATGGCGCAAAATGGTTTCTGAAGCCACTCGAAAGGGGATGTAAAGACTTGAGAAAAGTGTTCGATAGTGTTTGATACAGTAGTGTTTGAAAAGCACAAAAATGCACAAAACATCTTTAATTTTTTTGGTGGCTTCGAACAGTGTCCTTGTACGAAAGGCGAAAGGCTGATGGTGAGCATGAGCATATTCACACAATCACTATCACTTTCTATTGGAGACGTTTGCCAGTGTTCAAGACATGCTAATCTGCAAATCATGTTCTCAAGTTCGGTTACATCACCACTTATTCCCATCGTAGAGCCAAGTCTGCAACGTATCTAGGCAGATTTCCTCACTGCTTCTGGCATTCAAACCATGGTGAGGAAAAAAAAACTTCTGTAGATGAGGTTCGCATTGAACATGGCAGTTTCCAATGACCATTTTTGATTTCCCTAGGGCAAGTCTCAACCAAGTTTCGTAGATGACTAGCAACTTTCACCAAAGCCAATCTTGGAGATATCCTTGCCAAAAGCGAGAAACAATTCAGCTGGATATCACACATCCATCAGAATGGCTAATGCCAAAAACATCCAAAAACTGGGTGTTCATAATATTGCATAATATGTAGTGTACGTGAACGTAATTTATAATCCCTAGTTATAGATGTAATATCCATTAGTTTAATATAATATACCATAATATCCCTAGTATATCCCTATACCATACCATATCCAGCCTATCCCATACCTTCACCCCCTTTCGAACACCACCTGACCCCCTTGGCCTCGGCACTCTTCGACATCTCAGCCATGGCTTCCTGGAAACCAACCATAAACCATCACCAAAGGATGGTTTATACCAAGCATCACCATAGATAGGTGGGACTAAAACCATCTAAAACCATCCCCAAATGCTAGGTTTCTGATTGGCTAGAAACCGCTTCACGACATTCTATTTATATACAGGATTTTAATGGATTTTATAGGCATTGATATGATATGTATTGATCCATTGCCACATGATGTCGCAACAACTTGTCGCTGCTATGCTGCTCCTCCGCAGCCTTCTGCTCTTCCGCATGCTGCGAGGCCATCGTCGCCTTCTCCGCCTGGGGAGTTGGGAGGTCGCACATCTCAACCACGGGACATCCCCTCCGGTACTCCAACATGCTTCACTGGGAAATCCACAATCAATGGGTATTTCACATTCGGAAAACCCTCGAACTAAATGGGGGTTTGATGGCCAAGGGTAATTACACTTTTGGGCATATACAAAAAGGCCTCAAAATCTCTCAAAATGTCTCAGATCCCAAGATTTGGTCAGTCATGGTCAGTGAAATCAGTCAACTACGAAGCAAATCCACTTTGGACCGACCCCATAGCCACATATAGCCACGTAGCTACGTGTATACCAAAGAAACAAAAACGAATCTGGGTCCCCAGTCATACATAGGTCTGGTGCATATCCATCTCAGAATGCAATTAGTCTATTTGAGGATGTTCATCAACCCAAGGTTGGGCTTCTTTGGTATTCACATGTATTCACACCAATACACATGATTTCAAAGACCAGCCAAAAAAGTAGGCATTTCCAATTAAGACCAGGAAAAAGACATGTGGTTTTCCCAAGTCTGAGATATCTTGTGATTCTTCATGCGGCAGCAACATACACCCGGGTGCCTCGGAGACAGCCTTGAGCTCCGCAAAGCGCCGGTCGACGTCTTCACCCAAGTCCTGGCGTTAGATGATGCGTCGATTTTGAAGGGTCAGAATGGTTGATTTCGGGGGTATAGAAATGGATCTACTTGTGGCTGCAATCAACACTAGAAGTGGGATTGCAAAGCAACCATTTTACGGATACAATCTTTTCCCCGTATTGATACTGCCCCAAATGGACCAACAAATGAACAGGTCCATGACTAAACCAGAGTTTCGATTCAAGGTGTTATTCTTAGAGTCTTAGAGGGAGGATGTTCTAGATATAGTTTTCTTCTTCGGATTTCAAAGTAATTTCATTGGTTATCAGGATCCTGTAATCCCCAATTCGTAATGGATAATGTCATTATCCTGTTAATGTCCACTTCCCAAGTTAACTTGATTTTACATGATTTTACTTGAGGGCCCAGAAAAGAAACTTCCCAGTAGATTTCCCAAAATGGTCCAAGTAGAGACCGCTTTCCACCCCTGATGTTGGTGGAAACTCTACCTGCCATCTCCTTGGCCCGGTTGTCGGAGCCCCCAAACAGATGATGTACAGTAGTGTTGTACCAATTCATTTTGCGGTTCCGTACTGAGGGATGCAGTTCCACTTTATAAGGCAATGACCAGTATATAATCGCATATATACAACCATAGTTATAGAGATCATCACCAACTTACGGAGGTTTTTTTCTATCCATGAAAATTCACCCCTGGCCTGCACAAGTGGCATATCTCATGATATCCCCAGCTCCCTGAGAGATGAACTCCCCACTTTCCTTATGTTTCTCCGCCAGCTCGAGGTGCTCTCCGTTCTGCGGCTTGGAGGCTTGGGGAACCGGTTGGTTGGGACATTTTATACACAGCAGCTACAGCAAATCACGACCAAACTCCAGAATCACGTCCGATACCCCGATTGGGGCACCCTTTTTTGCTTTCTCCAACAGCAACAATATTGTCGCGGTTTCAGTGATGATGATGCCACTATTTTTATCCAAAGAAAGGAACCCATACCATCTGGGAAACTCTTTGTGCCTTCTCCTTCGGTTTTTGCCTTCTGGTGTGAGTGGAGTGATAATGCTTTGTTTCTCTGAAACTATGGATCATACAAATCACTTCTTCGGTTTCCAGCAACTGAGTATGCTTCCACCCTGCTTGTGCAATGGTGCTGCTGCGGCACATTGCGCGTTGAGCGTCTGCTTCTCTGACCACTTCGGTGGCATCATGCTGCAATATCCGCTTATTTCCACTTTTCCACGTTCTTCATGATCACGGATGTTTTGATGTTTTGTTGATTTTCGGTAGTTCATATCCCTCATGTTTTTCCTTTGGAAATCTCACATGATTTGTCTTTTTTTGGGGGGGGATTTCACCGGATGTCATGGGATTTCATCCCGACTTTCACTGGATTTCATGGCATTTGGTTGGGGATTTCACCAGGGATTTGCCACGTTTTTCACCGCCGTTGCCGGCCCCCTGGCGACCTGCGTGGCCAGCTGCGTTGTGAGCTGCCGCTCCACCTCGCTGGCCCTGGAGGTCTCCTGACATGGCCAGCCATGGGGAAAATTTTGGATGGTAACAACATGTACCCTCTGGTGATTTAACATATGGAAAATTGCCCATTGATGATTTTATGGTGATTTACATGTTAAAACATGTCAAAAACCGGTGATTTTCCATGGCTATTTTAAAATATTTTAAATAACCAGAGGGTAATAAGCAATTTGATGAACATGTTGGGTATATTTTGGTGACTGAATGGTGACTAATTGCTGTTTTGATGGAATTGTACAATAGGAATCTATAAGAATGACCAAGAACAACTAACAACTAAATACCATGGTGGTTAATCATGATTTATAATTTATAATGGTTATAATGATGAATAATGGTAAATAACAATGAGTAATACTAGCACATGACAATCATAATATTTAGTGAATTGGAAAATCACTACTGGATTTTGTTAAATTGCAATAACACTATTATTAATCATATATAAATATAACAAGCAACAATTTAATGCCATGGATGTTTAACTTAATCTAAACTTAAACGGGTAGAAATTCCCGCTAGTTTGATATGTGTTTTTGTAATGGATAATATGTTGATGGTAGTAGCAATTTTGATGGTAACATATTCCATTAAAATCCATTCGGCAAGTCAAATTACTAGCTTTTAATGGTCATAATTTCATGTTGCATAACTACGATGATAAAAATGCTAGTAATGATATGCAACAATGATAATTTTAATGTTGGTAATTGGTATTTGTAACTGTAATTATCCATCCATGGTGTTGCCGATTGATATTACCATATGTTCAATGGCAACAGTGATGTTACCACCATATCATTGGTGTATCGCCAGGATTTTGTGTCCCTAATTGGTGTTGGATTCTAATAACACCAACTAGTGTAGTAATCACCAGGATGATATGACCATTTTATATAGTGATATTGCTAATTTAGGTGGCCATCCATTTTCTCAGGTAACATTCACTTTACATCAGCTAGTTTATTTCATTTTATTTCACTGATCATGTTGACATTGTCAATGGAAAACCTGATAATGAGGTGAAGGTAATATTCATGATTCATGTTAGTTAAATCTACTTAACAACAGTCATGGAAATCATATTGTCTAATACAATACAACTACCAAATAGATGATTGGATATCAAATATATTGAAATAGGAATAATACAATGGTTCTAATCAGTTCATTGTATCAGTTAATGTTAATAAGGGAATGGGGGATATTGGTAGCATTTTACAGGGAAAACATGTTTGGTAAGGTGAGATGGCAATGGGTCAAAACCTTTCAAAACCCTGGGAAACATTAAAAAGTACAGAATAGGCGGGAGATGTTCATCTACACATTGTTGCTAGCTTTTAGGTTCATGCGCCAACAACCACCGCTATTTCTTGGTTGAAACGTGCGGCACCGCACCTTCTCCTGAGACTCTGTGAGCTTCTGCAACTGCTCCTGGAAGGGATATTCAATGGCCATTGTGCAGGGAAAAAAATAAAAAACAATATTCCATTCCAAACCCACTTTGGGATCTTTTTGGACTCCGCTTCGCTTTTTATTGGCATCATTTGAAAACATAAAGGGACAGATAATTTCTGACATTGTATCACCAACACCTTTACATGTCAATTCCGGGGAGTAACGCATGGTTGTCACATCATTTGAGTCTCCCCCATGTCTTTCCCAGGAAGCATCACATTCCGCAAGCTTGTATTACAGTATGTTGTATTATAATATTCATTGTGTATTCTAATGGATCTATGACAAACACAATACAACATTCTAGGATACTCATGGATACTCGAGGCAACATGGAGAGGTGCGATACCCAAAAAGAGAAGGATTGACAAGGGTCTCATGTGTCGCTGAAGTATATACTCTAAAACATTTGAGAAACTTTCGTCTTGTCTACTTCCCGAGTCTTCCCGTCAGCACAGTCCATCAATCTCATCCAAAGTCAGCGGAATTTCACCTCATCTGCTTGACGTCCGGACTGTTCAGCGCGTCCGATTGAGGCGCCAGCCCAGAGGTGGACTTGGGCGGAAAAACTGTGCTGGAATGGATTTATTTTTTTTAGCCAGTCGCACCTAAGGCCTATGTTATGGGTTCCACTGCTTCCACTACAGGTTGTTTTGGATCAAACTGTCATGTATAAATTCTCTAAAGCAATGGCCAAAAAATATCGAACATGGCCAAGTTCCTGCTTAGCCGGTTCATGGCACCATTCCTGCACAAGACTGACCTACCCAGCACAAGTATGACCTGCTAATACCTGCTAGCAGGCCATTTATCAAAGGATCTGCTTGAGGTGTCATTGCATGGAGTGCTGGGACGGTTGAACTCGGTGCCAAGATGTGCCAATAACATCCTACAACTGCGGGATCGCACGGATCCAATGCCCAATGCATGGGTCGTTCTCTCCCTAAGCAGCTCCATCTCTCTCAAGTCTTAAACATCTTAGAATCACGGTACCAGGGTGGTGGTATATTTACCTAGAAAACTGTCGTAATTTCGGGGATAAATGTTGGTGTAATAGATATAATAGGTATATAAGTAAATATTCCAGCACCACGGAGCATATGGGCATATTATATGGCCTACACATTTACATTCTCTGCATTTTTTTCGGCTAATGTGGCGGACATGGATGGTCTAGTGGTACCAGACCTCATGATTAATGATTAATCCTGAGGGAGACAAGTCCAACATATTTGCACCCGAGTGTGACCATGGGATTCAGCAAGAGTCAACAGAGGGGCGGGGCCATCTCAGCATTTTCCAAACACTACCTCAAGCATCCACGGACCACGAGCGCAGGTCACTATATCTTCAAAGACCGCTATGGAATGGTGTATGCATTGATGCCAACATAGAACGAAAGGGACGTCTCGGACCTCTAGGGACCTCCAGCAAGCAACCACCAGGATCTCAATCAATCATCATTCACAGGGTTTCGCTCTTCCGACTGGAAAAACGACAAGAGTCCATAAGAGTCTTGGTTTCGCACTCATAAACCAGTGTTTCACAACGGTTTCGAGTGTCCCAAATATTGAAGTCCGGGTGCTCCCAAAAATTCCACCACGCTTACCCAGCCATTCCATGAACAGGTTTTACCTGCATTCCAGCCAGGGGGAACAAGGCATGAGGAAAGGTGTAAAAACTCCACGGGTATCGACGGACCATCTGCCCTGAAAGATCACCCGAATCTCGCCGGGACAGTCCGCATTCCATCGGTGAATCGACCGTCTGACCTCTTTTGATCTCTTTTTCAATCTTAAGTTCACATTGGTTCCACGTTCCACTGCCACTCAGCAAAACTTGCCCCAGCTAGGAAAGGTGCGCTCCAAAGGTGCTAAGAAAAAAACATGTAAACCGCGCCCCGACTGGCCCAGTGAATATGGATCACCTGGACACGTTGCAGGGTAACGCCTGCGCCCGCGGACCATCGGCACCAAGAGCAAAGGCTCTTGTCTAATCAATCTCAGCTTAGAGCGACGTACCTTTGCAGCAAACGTGGGAAGATTCATGACCCCCAGATTTTTGAATTGGCTCCAAAAGGGCAAGACTGCAAGATTCAAAGATGACAGTTAAAGGAAACTAATGTTCGGAGCCTGAGACCCTGTGATTCGCTCCATTTTCCAGCTTCGCAATTTGGAAAAATGACCCAAGGTTCTCCACATCTTGCGTCTCAGGTTCAGTCTTGCGCTGGAGCGGTCAAAAGCCACTTTATTTTGTGAACATACTTCGATTTTTAGCTGTTCAGATCTGTTCAGGTTGTTGCCCAGCTATTTTGGATGTGATTGAATATATGTTTGAACCACATCCAGCGCGCCTCATCATCCAGCCATTCAGCGTAGCAGCCATTTCAAGTGACGTTGAATGCCCGACTCCATCCCAAGTCATGATCAACTGCTCCTAGCAGCGTGCTCCATCTATGGTTCAGAAATCAGTACTTGGGAAATAGCTGACGTTGGGCAATATCATTGGTTTCCAACCTATTGTTTCGTTGGTGTCAAAAATAACTCAAACTTGTTTCGGGGAAGTTTTGAGGAAAGCCAACACGGCAAGAAAACGCAACAAATCTTGTTTCCCGTGGAAATTCCCATCGACCATCAACCCTCTACTTTACATCGTTTCAACCATCGTTCAACACCAGCGTCTCTGCGCGAAGCCAAGCCTTGTGGAAGCTAATTTGTTTGCCTCTTTCGACTTCGGGTCTTATAACTGCGTCCTGGCGAGTGGGCCAAGGCAGCCAAGGCCAAGGCCAATGATTGATATTTCGAGAATTAGCAATTCGTGGTAAACGCATTTGTAATGCCGATCTTTTGAAGGGTGAAATCACCCCTCACCGTTTCTAGCTATTCAAGCATCCTCTTTGGGCGGACATCAATTTGAGCAAGTCACAATAAAGCAACTGAACAATTTTGTTCTTACTTCAAAATCCCCTGGATTTGTTTCGAACTCTGCTCAAATCATCTAATATGAGTTCCGGAACAACATTCGATTCGTGAGTTCTGCTCTAGCATGGCCTTTAGCTGCAGATTCTTTGATTTTCCGACAAAATGTATTATTCGTTGTTCGTTTTCCCGTGCATTATCCAAATCATTCCATATCCCCAATCATTCATTTTCAGAATTATCATCAGGATCCGAATCATCAGTCCTCTGCTGCTCAACTTCTCTGTACAAAGGTCTCCTAAAATGGGTGTACCCCGAAATCATCAATTTTGAGAGGATCTTGCAATAGTTATCAATCCATTTCGGGGTACCCACAATTTTAGGAAACCCCAATATACATTCACTGGGTACTGTTGAAGCGTAGTTCAAAAATGGGAAGAAGCATCATTCAACTAGTAACTAATAGAGGGGGATCACAGAAAGACACATATGGAAAATGAGGTCAAACATGGTCGAACCGTGGAACCCTGGGATGGGCAATCTCATCCCGTTGGCAATTGCCTTTTGACGATCTCACCTGGCAAGGGAAAATTCCGTATTTCTAGACGTGTCCCCTCTCTCCTCTCAACATGGGGGATCTTCCATTCCCAGTCCTGTTTACTGGAGGGGTGTATACCCAGTTTCATGTGGTAAACCCAACTCCATCCTCAATTCCAGGGCTTCCCCCAAGCCCCAGCCTGTACCGTCTGTTGGGGCCTGGGCAACGGATGGGGACCGCAACGGGAAGCTTTCGAGGCATGAACCAAAGGACCCATGGGCCATTCCAGCTATGATATATATATATATATGATTAATTAATATATATATATATAGTATGGGTCTTTCCTAAAATGGGGGTACATCCTCCAAAATTGGTTATTAACATCACTGGGAAAACCCATGGTTTGGGGTACCCCATATTTCAGGAAACCTCCGTATACAGAAATTGTTTTCTTATATCGTCTTCTGAAATCAGCAGAACCAGAACTTTGCCAAAAAGGTGAGTGAGGCGATGAACAATCATCATGTTACATATACTCTTCATATCTAGATATCCTAAATATCTGTACAAAGCCCTTGCTGTTCATCGCTGGCATATCCCATATGTCTGGGTCAAAGCGGGGTCTCTCGGTCAACATCAGTTCCAGTTGAATTCACCAAAAGCATTGGTGAATCTGCAAGCAATCCATGGATATATTGACCATCCAATGGTTCCCCCAGCAGATGATCTAAAGTCAAAACATGGTGATTATATCAACATTACGAAAACTGTTGCTACTCAAGTGTTGGGAACCTTGAAGGTGTTTAGCTGAAGACTTATCTTTTTCCAAACCCACTTGATACCCAGGGTTTCGGGAGAAACTATCCCTTTGTCAGGGTGTACGGGTTTGTCCACTTGCCTACTCAACATATTTTCACAATTGAATTGCTATTTGGTGTGGGATTTCCATTTTTAGTTTTGATCAACCCCCCATGTTTGATAGCTAATATACATGATGAGTTTGGATTACTATGTAAGTTAGACTACATTATGTCCCTATCTTTTCGAGAAAAATCCAACAATTCAGAATTTTCTGTTGCCAGAATTAGTGATTGTGATCAGTACTGTAACTGGGCGCCCAATACATCCCAGTTTTTTGAGTGCTTATTAAACCTAGATACTACCTACGAATCGCGAACTCTTGCCCCATCCAGGTTGCCTTGTCTGAAAAGTAAGGTACCCCAAATTTGATGATTCATCATCATTTCCCCTGATAAGGGTGTCAAATGGGTACGGGTCAAAATTGAGTACCCCAAAAATGGATGTTTAATAAAATCGACAAGTCAATCTGTGGTCCCCCGAGTCTTAAATTTTGACCCTAATATTGGAAATTCAATTCCAGCCATCTGCAGACAAACCCACCCCCCATCCTGGTCGAACCTTGTCCACACGCGTGCGTTTCCATTCGCACAAGTGGCAATGATCGCAGTTCCTATCCCCAGCGGAAGAACTGGGGGGTTAAAGGTGTAGGCAGTGAAAGGGGGGAGGCATGTTTCGGGGCAAATATGTAGGATCTATGAGTGAATTCAGCCAGATGATGTGTATTTAGTGTATTTCTTCTTTTTTCGGAAGCCTATTCAGTGAGATAAATGACTTGTTTAGCTACAAAATAGGGTGATATATGGGTCAAACGCACAGGTAAGTAGATCATGATAGACCATGGGTTGGAACTGGCTAAACCATTTTCCGAGTGACCTGGGGCAAATGGCATCACTTCTACTGGCTTGGGGTAAGGGCATGGTTCCTGCAACCTTCATCCCCTACACATTGCAGGAAAGCCTGGTTTTTACGCTTGAAACTGTGTGTTTTCTTGTAAAATTCCCCTTTATCGAATTCTGGGAAGGGGGCTATTCCCAAGTTTTGGATTGTACCATTTATTCACAAACAGTGCTAAAATGATGCAACAAATGCTACTCCGTAAAAATTGAAACCTGTATGTCCATTCATCTCCCACGCAGAGAATGATGAGAATGATAGATAGATCCAAGACTGATGGGTGTCCGTTACTGACATAGACACACAAGTGCTTCATTTGTTTTTGTTGTTTTGCTTTTTTTCCCCATAGGCCAATTTTGGACAATGTGGGGTGCGTTCCCATGTTTTCCCCATATCAATGGTCGCACCTGCCCTCCTTGCATCCACGCGTTTTCCTGAGTGTATAATCGACCGAGCGAAAAGATGGGCATCATGAAGGTTTGGGGAGGTATGACATGGACACATGGAACACCCAGCTCAGTTCACATGTGTTACGTGCAGAACTGAATGTTGTAGCGAATTACTACGCAGCGACGCAACCCGGGATACAAGTTGGCAGGTCAAGATATGCAAGTTGTGTCTTGGACCCACAGCTATCGGTTATTACAACTTGAACTAATTCGATCTATATGTATAGATAATATATACAGTACATAGAATTTGCCAAATTTGGGGCTGCAATTTGCCGAATCTTGGCCCAGACCTTTCCATTTTCCATTTGTAGATGATTTACCCATCCGGATGATCCGGATGATCCGGGTTGGTCATCCGGTTTCATCGAGGCGCCCTGGTTGGCGCTGCTTGATGGAGGATGATGAGGATGATCAATAGAAAAGAATGGAATGGGACTGGGATAGAATGATTCAGATTCAGAATTTGAATAGAAAAAATATCTAATTAGAATGATGAAATTGATGCAATGATGAAATGAACGGAATGATCGAGAGTGATTGAGTGAATAGAATGATGGAATGAACAGAAATGAATAGAATGATGGAATGATGGAATGACGGAGTGAAAAAATGATGGAATGAACAGAATGAATTGAATGATGAAATGCAAAATTTGCATAGAATGATGGACCGGATAGATAGAATGATAATTAGAAGAATGATTGAATTAGTGGAATGTTAGCACAAATGCAGTGATGGAACGAATGGAACGATGGAATAAAGGAGTAGTGGCATGATGATGCTCATGGTGGCAGTGGTGCTGATGATGGTCAGGATGAGAATAGGGATACAGGTACACTGCATGATGCGAATCTGCAACTATCATGCTAGTGTCTGACAGTGCTGACAACAACTTGCAAGGCACATCCCACATTTTAAATCGATCTTGTTTGGATTTCAACCCCCAAACAAATGGGGATTTCCAAAAATGGGGGATCCCCAAACTGGAGGGGTGAACATGGAAAATCCGATCCATAAATGGATGATTTGGAGGTACCCCCCATTTCAAGAAAGCTCCAAATGGTTGGGGATCACAGCTCCAGTTGGACTCTCGATATATGTGGCTTCAGGACGGTTTCGGGCGTTCTCAATAAAGGTGTTTTAAGGAGACTTGTCTTTTCACAGGTACCGCCCTGTAACCGTGAAGGTATATACAGTATTTAGTGAATACTAAGTAGACATGAAATTACAGTAACCATATAATGTGTTTAAAAGGAAAAACAACAACAAAATCAACAAATCACTGGGGCCGGCCCCGGCCAAAGATAGAGAATTGGGCAGACGTTTCGACACCCTGTACAAATGTAATACAACAAATATTCGCGAAGGACGGTGACCATTTAAGCTCTTCACCGTCCAGTGCCATCTCTACAGTGGTCAGCCCCATCTGCAGGATTTTTTTCATAGTTGCTGATTAGATGACTGTCGACGGACAGGACAATATCCAATATATCCATACATCCAATATATCCGGCTAGACCCCCGGATCCCCGACAGCTGTGTGGCCATCTTTGGCATCAAATCCAATCAACTCCCTTCAGAAACACCAAGAATTCAAGGCCCGACAACCCAGCAGTTGCCCAGCCAAGATACCCACTGTATTTGCAAGCCGCCCCACAACCTCAGCATGTCAAAACGATGAGTCGATTCAGGTAGTCCTCCCAGATAAAATAGATAACATGGAAATAACATGAAATAACAGTACTGAGGATGCTACAATTGATATATTGATATACTTAGAAACATTGGTATATGACTATATGGATGAAAATCATCACTCCCCAAAAAGGATGTCTTCATACTAAATGGCAAATTGTGTGGGTACTGTACATTGCCCCAATTTTTACGCACCCCCACATGTTCAACTACAATGACCTTGTCTCTCACGGGGTCTATGCACTTATAACTAACCGTCATATTAATTGATGCCCAGGGAGTGCACATGTCAAGAGACTCCCATCATCTCAGAATCCACTGATCCACAACAAGCAAAACACACAAATAATGTATAAACCCCTCAATAGTTTAATTAGGAGTGCCATTTCAACAGCAAACTGTCACATGTTGGGCAGAACCAGGATTAGTCAACCAGGTGTCCATGTGGTAGACGATCTGAGCTACTGATAGCTCGTTGTCAGTTCCCTTGTTTGGGGTTCCAACGTACTTATAAAACATTGTAGAACGTTGGTTTCATCGGAGTTGGTTAATTAAGAATTCTTGTTTTAATCACCAAATATGATAGTCCATGGATTGGTTGACGGTAAAATCGTGACCAGAAACCCGGATGTTTGGCATAAAAAAAGCAGTTTCCTGCTTCTGATCAAAACCGCCAGCATGTCTGTGATCTAGATGCACCAATGCTTGAATATGCTTGTTGTGTGTGTGTGTACATATATATATATATATATTATGTGATACATAGATATAGGTCAAACACAATGTATATATATATATACATACGTACATACTGGGCGTGCATATATACATCACTGGATGTGCATGTACACCTACTGGACATGCATACATATGGTGCATATGAAAGTATTATATATATATCATTAAATATCTACATATGATGTGCATAGGCATATTACAGCATACGAACATCTTGTATTCATATGATTCACTATGATTCTGCATAGTGAATTCACCAATGATGCTGACTGAGCCCTACGCTGTAGGGATGTCCGATGGAGCCTCAGCTTCTCCGCCGGGATGGTGGCTGGCGGATCTGGAAACAGTTTTATGTCGGTGGCTAGTATGTGTATATGTTTCTTACAGTAAATGTGTATGAATATGTGTATCATTGCGTATCTACGTCCACATTTTTTTTTTGTTTAAATGTATATATACAAATATATATATATATATTATGTGTATATGATTGTATATATATATAATATAATTATGTATATATATATATATGTATATATATATGTATGCATACGTATATATGTACAGGTATACATCAATGAAGACATACACATTTCCTTCACAAACAAACAGCATTGAGACACTATGAGACACTAATTTGCAACCCATTAGTCAATGGGCAAGAACATGTGTACCTACTTGCTCACCAGAAATTAATCCCATGGCCCGCCAAATCATACCCGCTTGTAGAGGAGCATTCCGATTCCTCACAATGGGTTGTGTTTCAGAGACTGCCTGCAATTCACCAAAACTAATGACAACCATCCACTGGTATGCATCCACTGGCGCCAACTTTGGTCATATTGAGATCCACCCATGGGTATCCAATCCCAGGGAATAATGGCTGAAACTTCTTTTGGTTGATGCTAGTTGTACTAGTATGTGACTGTGAACATTAGGCGGCACTTACCAACCCATCGAACGACTTCAGGATACGCAGGTTTCAGAAGATGCCAATCTGCACTAGATTCACCTTCATTTCGCCTCAACCTGCGAAACAAACATCGGAGACATCATCCATCATATCAAATTCATATCAAATCTAATCCAAACCAGCCTAATCTACTGAGCTCTATTTTTTCCATCTATATACCTACAGTACCTACTTACCTACCATTACCTACCTAGCTTTAGTAACCGCCAAAAGATGCTGAAACGTGTTTCCAGGATGGTCAGTTGTGTTTCTTCCCACATTCCAAGGTTTCCACGATATTTCTGGCATCAACCTTATATACAGGGTTATGTATACATGTATAGTAAACCCTCCAAACAGATAGCAAAGTCGATCTTTATTCTTCAGATGATGATTTGCGTATCTTTTCGAGACTATCTATAAATTCAAATCCTATAGTAGTATTACATAATATTATATATATAATATGTATGTACATGTATGTACGTATACTCTAGTGAATCTATATATGTACAGTATTTAGTATACATATACATGTCATATGTATATGGCATACTATGGCATTATGTGGCTATCAGTCAAAAGCCACCTGGATGATCTCCAAGTCACCCAGAGAAGGCGGGTCGTCTTCGCCTGGATTGCCTGGATGCTTTCGTCTGGGGCCGAGGGGCTGATGGCCTGGTTTCAGATACAGAAAAGGGGGGATCTTACCATGGCGAAAAATGGTGGAAAATGGTGAAAGCTCAAAAATTGTGAAAACATGCTGCAAAATGGTGAAAATGGTGATTCATGGTAATTTCAGCATGAAAAGCAGGATCTAGACCATGAAACCTGGGGATTGAACTAGTCACAATTCGGATTCTTCGGGGATTCAACGAGGATTTACCCAGTAACAATTTAGTATCATCGCATCCCCGGAACATCTTAAATACCCCAACAAGGGGCCCAGATAAATAGATTCAAGACATTCCACCATCGGGATGGTCATAGAGCTTGTTTCCCCAAGTCTATGTGACTGTAATTTCAAACCATCCCAATAAAAAAGAAGCCAGTTGGCAAGAAGACAATCAGCAACAACATGGCATATGTTCTGACATCAACTATGATATCTATTCTGACCCTTATCCTGGCAACATATGGTCTGACATAGTGTCTGAAATTTAATCTGGCATAATTCATGTGCTGAATATTCTGTCGTTTCCTCTGACATCTCATCTAGAAAGAATGATGTGATATACGATCCGACATGTGTTCTGACATTTGATCTGGCAAATGTCATGACACAAATATTGCAAAACATGTCTCATCTCATCATCTGATCTAGCAAATTTCATGTGACATATATTCTAAATTATTCTGACATCTGCTCTGACACATAAGTCTGAAAAATTGTCTGACATTTGATCTGGCATAATTTGTGTAACATCGACATTATTCTTTGACATCGTTTAGTCTGACATCTGGCCCGAAGCTTGACTATGAGAGCGGAGGAGGCTCTGACATAAAATCTAGAGACCCTCAGGGACAAATATGAGGGAACAGTCAAGAACTTGTAGAGTACGTGTTTCAAATGTTCATCACGCGAGTGACAACTTTTGAATGAAAACAAGCATGTCTCTTGCCGCTGCCGGGTCATATGTCTATTAATTTCTGGTAGATCCCACTGTTGACTCAGGGTCCCTTGGGTATTGCAATTGACGAAAATGGATGCTCAGGCACTGGATTTCTTGGGGTACCAGCTAATATCCATTAACTATCCTCGAGTAGTTTCACATGCAAAAACCACCAATTCACCGATGAATGTCGGTTTTGTTTTCCCATCAGTTGGGATTTACCATGATTTACCATTGCCATGTCATGTGAAGTTATCTACCAAAAGGATCCAAAGGTACCCTCCTATAAACACTTCGATCTAGAAAACCGACCATTTGTAGATCATTTTAAAACAACGCGGAACCATGGGTTTCCCACATCTTTTTGTATTTTTACCCTATGGTACTTCAACTCAAACCAATGTGGGATTCACCGCATACACCATCCCCAAGCCATCACCAGAAATGGGTCGTATACGGTACGAACCATGAAATCCCATATATACAATCCATATAGATTCCTATGAAAGTCCATTGAATCACCATGAAATTCCCATGAAATATAGATATTACTATCATCAATCCCATAAAATCACCATATAGTTGGGATGTTTAAATCACCACTAAATCACAATGAAATCCCAATATTAATGTTCATTCCATTAAATCCTCTTAAATCGCCAGTAAATCACCAATAAATCACCATTTTATCACTATGAAATCTCCAATCGAGCCATCCAAACCACACCTGAGGAAGAGGTGGACCATGGCGACTTGGCTCGGACCTGTTTTGGACAGGGGATCCTGTCTCCAGAGAGGCAAAGCCGTTGAACAAAAAAAACTTGGGGAAAAAATGGTTTTCATGGGTTTTATAGTGTTTTATATGAATCTATATGGATTTATATATATTAATATATATATATATATATTGCTTTGTGGTAGGATGCCCAACAATCTGGAAAGAATTTGGCAAAATCTCCTAATGATGGGGCAAATCTCCTAATGACGGCTGAGGTTTCATGGGAGACTCCCAGTTCATGGATTCTGATTACCCTCAATATATCAAGGGTATATACTTTAAACGTCGAGAAATACGGGTTTCTTTCAAAAAAGAAAAACATCAACCAGTGCCTGAGTTTTTCAAACTGTTTGCTCAGTTGGGATTAGATCCCATGTGCTCTACCTATGCTCTATGGTGTAGTTGCCTGCAGTTGATACGGAGCATACCGGAATGGGATAACCGTCTACTAATCTCATGACCAATCGGGGGTTGGGGATACCCCAAGCATCCACCTGACACTCATTGGGATGACCTCCTGAAATAAGTGGTATTGAACTGTAATCATGCAATGATACCTGCAGTTATGACCCCAAGTTATAGCTGATAGATGCTGATAGGGCCCGTTATTGTGTGAGTTACCATTGAGAACCCTTCTGCCTGTGGGGAATGGGATGAATCCACCAATCCATTGAGGAAAAGAAAAGCTAGGCTTGGTGCAAAATTTTTGAGAAGCACCAGTTTCTGCGGATGCTTGCGGATTGTCGCATCTGAATCTAGAGATGGGACTCTACCACAGCAGTATGTGGGTGACATGCATGTTGTAAAGCCGTTCTATGTGTGGACAACAAGATTTTGACACGGCTTTGAGATACTAGTCAGAAACACTTGGTAAATAGTCAATAATCAAACACCAGTGGTATTTCATGAGATATCATACCCAGTGATCAAGCATCCCCCATTGATAGGTTCTACCCGACTATCAACTGGGATTGATCCAATTTAGATTTGGGGTTTAGCTCAACCAAAGATCATTAATTAATCAATTTTAAAGGCTAAAACCCATTTCTTGTTGTCAAAACCAGAGTGTTTCGATACAAGTTAAACCCCAATTAAATCACCATTTGTATAGGCTAAATCCGAATGAAATCCGATTAAAATCCACACCTGTATCAGTCGATGACAGTGATGGTTCCCCCCAATATTGACCATCATCTACCGGTTGGTGGTTTCAAATGGTTTCAACCCATCTGGACAATATTAATTAGTCAATTAGGATATATCAGGATCATCCTTCCAGGTACGGTTTTCAACATATTTCTATCAAATGATGTCCCCATTAAACACCAGTTTTTATTGGATGTTTATCCATATGTCACTTATGTCACCACCAAGTTCCTCCAGGTGACCCTGGAGCCCCTGGGAAGATGCGGAGAAAACGGCAATGGCGGGGGCCTTGGTGGAGCTGTTGAGCGAACGGGAGAAGCACTCTGGGTTCCCAGCATGACCGATTGGGAGTTCACCATGAAAATTGGGATTAAACATGATTGAACCCATAATACATGTGGACGATATGGATTTTACATGGATTTTACCACATTTTACCATCAAACATAGGGAATTTATATATAAAGAGTACCAGGGGTATGGGTCAAACTTGGGGTACGCAAAAAATAAGATGGTTCAAACTAAAATCGCCAGAATCGGTGGTTTTGACCCATGGATTCACAAACCTGGGGATTTAAAATTCAACAATCGGATGCCCTGTACTGTGATAGTAGATTCTTTGGGGATATATTGGGGCAATAGAAGAAGAGGCGCAAGTCTGTAATAAGTCTTTCAAGTGATTTGTGGTAGTGGCTGTGGTGCGGGGTGGGGGTAGGTGGGTATGGACCAGTAGGAGGGGTAGTTGGACAGAGGATTACTGTCCAGCAATCCCCAAAAAGGTACAGCTACCTCCCGCCGAAAATAGCTGTGTGACATGCTATTGCTATTGCTGTCTAGTACTCCGCAAAAAGTAGAAAAAGGGATGGTAATCACCAAAAAGTTCATTTAAAACATTTAAAGTGGTACAGTATTCTCCTCTATTTGAGTAGGGAAATGTTCCTTTCCTATCTTTCGACCTCTGAGGCTCGCACAAATCATAGGCCCTGCACAAATGGAAGGCAAAAGCGGAGATGAAGAGATGGGAGGAAGAAACATCCGCAAGTTTTTGGGCAAAACTGGATCCATGTTCAGACCTCCAAGCTAGGATTTAATTTTCTAGTTCCTTTGCAATTCAAAGTATTCCTCGAAGATATCATATTCTGATGTAACAACATTAAATGCAGAAAATTTCTGAGCATAATCCTATATAATAATCATAATATGGTCATGATGGGGAGATGTGTTGGTGATTTACCGTTCTGGATGGTACTGATAAAATCCAGATAAACATATCCATGAGATCCACATTTTACTGCTGTCGTGGATTAACTTGATCCCCTCATCCCGTGCAACATCCTTGGACTCGTGACTCGTTTGGGGGGTCCACGTTGATCACGCACATGGCTGCTGCTATGTTCACAAGAACATCTACATTTGGCTCAAATACAGCTATATCACACATGATCAAATATAATAGATCCACCATGGACTTGCAGAAGTACCGCGATGGTTTTCATACCTTTGATAATCTGTCGGCACGGGAAACCAAACATGGCCGCAACAAATGGTTCCATTTAGAGGACTCCGTCTGACCTGTGATTAGAATACCTCTCCCCAGAACTATCGTCTGGCTGCTGAAACAAACCACGGTGAACTTGAGGAACTTGAGGGGTCCCAACCTTGGGCCTTGCCATATAGTTAGCAGCTGCAGTTTCTCGCTACATCTCATCTCAACAAGATATTGAGATTCAATCTTTTCCCTGGTCCACGCCCCCACCAAGCAGCACACAATGGCGCCTTTCCAAAAGCGGTGATGGGGTACGGATTCGTGACAGCCAAGGAGACGGAGTCCGCACTTCTTTTTGTGGTTCCTGTGGCTTTTGCATTTAACAAAAGCCATGACAAATCAAAAACAGTCAAAAACCATGTACCCTCTGGTAAACTAACATAGCTATTGAAAATTGCCATTGAAATAGTGGATTTTCCCATTAAAATGGTGATTTCCCATAGTTATGTAACAGTTTACCAGAGGGTATCGGATCCTTTGCGCAACATGTTTCATCAAGGTGACTCAAGAGGCACTGCCAAGGTGGTGCAAATGGTGAAAAAATCCATGGTCAAGTCGTGTGTTGGTCCCACGTTGTCTGTTGTTTTACACATCTTAAGTACAAGACACATCTTGTTGGAGACACACTAATATACATACATATATACATATATGTATATGTAAGATAGATATAAATATATAGTAGTTACAGTAATACAGTCATTGTTAGTAATTCATAGTTAACCGCTATTTAACACTATTACTGATGAGGGTCTATCATATTCTGTGAATCAGTGCAGATTTGGACAAAAAAAGGAACGGGAAACCATGAGGTTTTGCCTGCACACAATGGGTGTTCCTACCAAATGTCCTTATTCCAGTAGCATCTGGCAGTCATGGTGCAAGATCATTGGAGCTCCAAGAGAATTCATGGATTTGGGGATTATCACAATCCACTATGTATCAACTAACTAGCACGAAAACACTCGACGCTGCTCATTAGGAAGTATCAATTGAATCACCATGAAATCCCCATTAAAAAACCATCTCCCCATGTGAATCCAAGGGATGGTAGGTACCCCATCATCTGCACGTCGCCACCCATTCCAGCAAGAACCGAGTGGCCGTGTTCAAGGGCTTTGTCTCAACGCGCTCGCGCGGCGTCTCGGAAGTGATGGGTGATGGTGCTGGTTTACACACAACTTGATGCAGCTTTTATAGCAACCCCTAAAAAGGATAGTACATAGGGATGAAAATAGTAGCATCCTACTAAAGCAGTGATAAATCCCGTTCTATCTGTTTTATTCTTTTTGGGGTTGCCAAGAAAGAAACATGTTTTAGCATGTTTAGCCAACAAAAGAAAGCATTGCACCAGTCTGAGCAAACTTTCTTGACGTTGTCAAGGACAAGGGACAAGTGGGTGCATCCACAAAGGAGATACGATTGACATGGTGATACAGGATCTCCATGACCAAAGGGGAAGAAACTGGCCCTCAGTCATGGTACTTGCCCCATATGCTCCCTGAGTGGTGGATATGTATTAAATATGTACATGACTATGTGTGTGTGTTTAATCATGTTTATACATATTATATATATATATATAGTTATTCTCATTACATAATAATATATATATATACATACATACATGTATATACATATATATATATAATTATATATATACATGTGCACAGTTGCTAACCAAAAAGTGTAAGTGGACAGACCATACATGATGCATATGGTGCTCACATATATGTACTACCTGCATGTTCACATTCATTCGTTTTGCGTGCAAGATCTCAACAGCTGATCAACAAACCTTCCCCAACAAAATGATCAACCGCCTCTGGAGACCATCTCGGCGAAATTAATCAAATCTGAAACAAACCCGTTTTGAGACACAATGCCCAAATCATATTTGGCTTTGGTATTTTCTTTTGGAATTTCAGTAGCGTACCTCCTTCAATCCACTGATTGATCATCATGTTTCGTACAAAACATTGCAAGTTTCTCCAAGGTGGCCCCAGCTAAGTTGGCTTTTCTCACTAGCTTCACTATGGTTTTTGCTATATATATGTATGTTTATGTATCATATCATATCATATCATATCATATCATATCATATAATATCATATCATATATCATATATCATATATCATATATCATATATCATATATCATATCATATATCATATATCATATATCATATATAATATATCATATCATTATATCTATAAGCCATGAGTCAATGAGTCCATGAGGTTTATAGACCACCAAAAATCACTCAGGAGCAGGACCTGGCAATTCGGCCGGAGCACGTCATAGGCCCTGGGGAACTCCGCGTCAGCGTGGCCGTTCTCAGCCTCGGACCATGCAGAAATTCCCGGATGTTGAATGGATTGGTTTAAGGGAAAATCTACTGTTTTGATTTTCCTCTCAAAGGTGCTTCCTGTAGATATATGATATATACATTATTACATTGTTATAGTAATATCATGATAATTGTATATAATGGCATATAATGGGTATTGACCCTTAATTAAAGCCAGAAGCATCCATTAACCATTGGTTTGTAGCCTGCATAATCCTGCATTTTTCATGGGTTTCCTGCAAGTCGTGTCCCATCATCCAAGTATAAGTATAAGATATTCCTACCTAACAGATGTGCAGAGCCCGAAAGAGAACGTTGGGGAGTTTATAACCGACCGAGGATTCGATGATGGAGAAAACAAGGCATCAACAACGCACACATGGGAATTTAACCAATGTATATAATAAGGAGAAATAAAAGGCCATGGCTATGAATGATAATAATGGGGATTAGATTAAACATATGCGATGGTATGTGAACACACTTTCACGGGGAGATAGCTGACCACAAATGGGGATTTTATCAACACCACTGCTGATAGTTTCCAACAAGCAATGGATAGCAATCGAACAATGGGCCCAGAAATGGCCTGCCAAATTTCGAACTGCGAACCATCCAATGGTGTGGGTGAATCATCTTGAGCAATAGCCATGAAAGGATTCATTGTATTGAAGTTCTTCGAAAGTATCAGAACGTGAACAAGAAATCTTGGAATCGTTACAGAAACCTCAGTCAGAAACAGTTCTTTGTACCCAAACCATGGGTTGCAAGACTACCAAATAACATGGTCCAATGATGGTTCATGTTGAATAATTTGGTCATTTGGTCACCATTTTAAGAAACCCCATCTGTGTTCACGAGTTTCTCACCACTTCTGCTGCCATCAAGGAACAGCAACCATGAGTTCTAGTGCTCCACCTCAGAATCGCAAGGGTCTGGACGTTTGACCCTCTGGTTATTGACTAACATAGCCATGGAAAATCCCCGAACTAAATGGAGCTTTTAATGGGAAAATCATCCAAAATAAGCCAGCTATTCCATGGCTATGTTAAATAACCAGAGGGTATCAGAAAATGATGTTCAACCATCCAATTATGTTTCTTTTTCCGCAAATATTCACACAAACCATGACAAGACCCATATACATGGAGCATCATGGAGCAAATATGTGGGGATGCTGACCAACCATCATTCTCATTTACCCAACTTCGATTCTTATCATTGGTCACCGTCTCTGGCGGAAGCTCATTGAAAGACTCCACCAAGCCAGACCCTCTGAAAACTTAGAAAATCCAACACAAATAGGTTTGGAGAATGACTTTCACGCAACATCTCCATTTTGGAGCTCCTTCGCAAACTTTGGATGTGAAAGTGATATTCCAAATCATCAATCATTCTGCCCTTTGAGTCCACTTCAAATCTCCTTGTGACCGCTTTACAGTCCCGATATCACCCGAAATTGACAGCTGAGAGCCCCAGCACTTCGGAAGACGGCTCAGCGATGGGTCAGGGGTTCGGTAGCCACGATTCAAGGACGGAAGACCGCGCTCACCGGTCGCAAACACAAGCTTCCCCTCACAGGAGGTGGTTGCAAATGAAAAATTCCAGAAAAGTGGGTTTGTCTAAAGATCGAGGATTCAGACAAACCCAAATGTTAGGTAGCTAGCCAGATATGAGGTCTATGTATTATGTAAGGTCCATCTAAGGGTACGCTCGGGTTTTTGTCATCCCTAATTAATATTTGGCACCTCCGTGGTAGCTACAAAATCTGTCAATATCTTCAATCCTAAATGGACTGTTCTGACTACTTAAGAATTGCTCAATTGTTGGTTAGTCCATGTCTTAAAATATGACCCATACTATGGCCCATACCATACCCAATGGATTACTATCGATTTAATCATATTTATATCCCTTCATATCCCTTCTCCCTACGACAAAATAATAGACTCCCCTGGTTTAACATGGTTTAGTCGGGAATGATTTCGCGGGAAGGGATGATTCACAACATTTCCGTGGGAGGGTTGTCTCAAAAAATGGTCACTAGGCTACCCCCCCCTTCGTGTAAGAAACACTATCACACACACACACACTTACACACACACAAGCAGAAGCTTCTTTAGCTACAACATGTTACAACCCTGAACATCACATACACATACATACAGTATGGCTTCCCTTTCGGGGGCGTTCTCTTCCAAGAGGGGCGTCCCACAAGCAGCACCTCTTCCTCCAATCCGAATGAAAATTAATTCCCGCTTTGAAAATTGAAAAAGAATGATTCAACACAGTATGAGACTGGGGGGGAATCCTCCTATCCCCTCATCATTCTATTGCCGTTGGATGTGAACATCGGCTACGTTGAAACTGTGCCTGTTCTGTCGGAGACTGTTTGCTATCATCTGTCGTGGCGTCGCTCTCAACCTGCCCGTGAGGACTTTGGTGATACTACCCTCCCGTAAACAAACATGGCTTGCTGGAAATTCCCCCCATTTTTAGATGACTTTCCCATTTAAATCTCCATTTATAAGGGTTTTTACTGGCTTTTTGTTTCCAATTTGGGATTTTGGGAAAGTACCCGCCAGTAAACGAACAATACAAGTAGCAATTGAAATCCACGGGTTTGAATAGGGAAATCATCTAGAAATAGTCAACTTTCCATATCTAAGTAAGTTTACTTTCCGTATTATGTTGAAATATGTTGAAATGAAGTAGCTCCAGAGCTCATGTACTCACAAATCCACTTACAAGAATTAACAAAGCACCAATGGTTCTCCAGATAGCTCCATCGAAACTTGGATTTCTCGATGCTCCGTCAGCCTGGCAATCCCATTTAGTAGCTGGTTAGCAAGTGAAGTTTTATCTCAGCTACACATGGGATAACATGGGATAACCTATGTGGGGATGTGATTAATGGATTAATGTTTTTTATATATTTTTATAGTTACTACGCAGGATGGTTCTCCAAGTAATATCCTCCTGCACATCAAAGGGCAAATCCGTAGAGTCAGAGTATCTCCAATCCCTCACATGCCAGGAGTTTCTCGTTAAATGTACAATCCACCTGTTTCCGGGAAAAAAAAAACTAGACAGATCTCAGCGGGGCGCACCAAGATATGTCAAAACATTTCAAAACAATCAGTCAGTCTCACCCCCGTAAAACACAACACAATAAGCCACACCTTTGTCGGCGATGGAAACAAATTTGAGGTACGAATTTGGGTCGTGTTTTCAGGATCTGTTGGCCAATATTCCAGCATCGTGGAGCCGTTGGGAAACATGCAAGGTCTGTCTTTCAGGCCTAAATCTCAGCCAAAACTGTCCCAAAGGATCTTTAAGAATGATTAACAATGCATCTTCTACATCTGTCAGCATACCTCCATTTTTCGAGATGGATTTCAGGGTCCCACCGTCCAAACACCATTTTTTCGACGAACACAGGTACCTCATGGGCCATTCCGGCCCCATTATCCTCTGAGGAAAAAGTATAGGGGCCGGTTTAATATCATTTATCATCATTTGTCGCTTGTCTGTCCAGCAATGGTCGTGACCTGTCCATCAATGAAGCAATGACAAAACCCGAGGATTGCTTAAAGGGAAAAAACATCAGGTTCAAAACCACAGTCTTTATCCCCGAAGACAGGGATATTTTCCCGCAAAATCTCTCAAAATCTTCGAAAAATTCTGGAAGAAAAGGTCTTCGAAAGGCGCAACTGGGTAGGCATTCCAGAGCCTTATCTTCTGGCATCTCATCCTTTGAAATCTTGATGGTCTCCACCTCCAAACCCACCTGGCTCAGCAAGGGCATGGTGAGATCATGATGTCTGATATCATCCATATCGCACAATGATGTGGATATTTTGCGGCACCAATCAATGTTGAAATATGATGGGATGTTAATCAACCAATTGATGTTAAGTAACATGTTCACGGAAACCATGGGACAATCACACCCCAATCTAGGGGGAGTCCTGTAGATGTTCCGTGATTTTCCCTCACAGATTCTCGGAAGCATGGCCCATCCTGACTCCCTAAGAAGCCTCCCTATCTTCAGTCATCCACGACTTGCCCCTCAGTTTCTGGGCTTTCTTCATTCATGATGGAAAAGGATCAATCTCTATATTGAACCACCAAAGAGTCCCAAGCATTCTGATATGTTTGGTGATGTTCTTCCCAACAAAAAAAACGGAAAAATGATGCCCCTGCAAGAAACACGACAGCTCACAGCCCAAGTGGACGGCATTCAACGTATCATCTGTATAAATGCTTTCAAAATCTTTCAAATATATCCTTATGCCCATACGATCATGTATTCCTGTATGTCCTTGTAGGTATATTGAAATGATCCATGTGTGTCAATGTAGAGACAGTTACTTGAAGTTATGTGTAAACAGATCTCGAAATTCCCACGCCAGATGCGCCTGCTCCATCCCAGTGGTATTACCAGTAACTGTGAGAAACAGCGGCACAACACTGCGTCTCACGTTGTCTCACTGTGAGAGGGGATGGCTGCAGTGAAGCTGCTGAGAGAATGAAATATGTGGAAAATTGCGGAAAACAATGAATGAATGAAGAAAGTTCTTTCATGGTATATATACATATAAGTCTGGCTATGTCTGGCTCAAAGCATGGCAATGGAAAGCGGTCTTTTCACTGCTTGCTCTATATAGGAACTCTGGTCGACCCGCTGTGCCAAGCAACCACACTTCGAGGCTGTTTCCAGAGTACTGCCAAAAAAATATGTTGGCAAACATCCTTGACGTGACTATACAGTTTCTTCATCCTTGCCTAAGATATCTCCCAAATGAATGCTTCCCGTTGAAAAAACTTTGACCCATGCCCCTCCTGCAACTCGCTATGGATCTTCGACTGGGAGATGGCCACATCCTGAAATTCGTTGGACACTTGGACTTTTTTTGTGGTTACCCTCCAGTAAACTAACATAGCTATGGAAAATCACAATTTTTAATGGGAAAATCCACTATAAATGGCCAATTTTCCATAGCTATGTTAGTTTACTGGAGGGTACCTACACCCTCCAGCGAAATTTGTCTGGAATCCATTGAGGTCAGTCCTCGATCTTGGCGCCCAGTTCCCCCAGATTCGCCTGGAAGGTACCTTAAAAAAGGCGTGACCGTGACCGTGCAGTTCACCATGTCATTGAACCATAGGGGAACCATGGGTTCAAAGCCACATCTTTTTGTTGGATTAAGCCGTTTGGGTTTATATTCATGTGGTATTTGTCGTACATGATATAGACTCCATTTTTTTCCCCAGACACTGCGGCCACACTGAGGGGTTCTTACGGTAAGTTGTTTTTGGAATGTGCTAAAAACTAGGACACCAGCTGAATTGTGGGATGACAAACCATAGAAACATACCATCCAATAAGCAGAAATTCTGATGTTGCTAGACCTTTATTCTCCATTCAGTTCAAAATACATATTCCCATGTATTCCCTCAAGACTAAGATCTCAGATGGGTTCAATCGTGGTGGTTAATTCATTGACACAATACCAAGTAGTTCTTTTCTTACACAATTCCCACATCATTCTCATTGTTCATCACTTTTATAATGTATCTTCCTATTCGTCCCACTACTCATTCACATTGTTCCAACTACCCAAATGATTTTTCCCTTCTGCTGTAGAATTCACGTTCCAACTACCCACATGATGTTCCCGGTGTAGCATATCTATCTTTCCGCGCTTGCGCGCCCAGCTGCCGAACATGTTATCCATCTCCATCTTTGCCTCGCTCTGCGCCTCCGCCATATCTTCGCAGCGACGCAGTGCTTCTGCCTGTGGAGCAGAGGGGATGTCGCAATGGATGGGGGGTATTGGGAAAGTCTATGGGCAACGATGGTGATTTACTGCCACCCTTATGGGGGTCCAGCAAATTCTCCTATCATCCAAGTTGGGGACAAAATGGCTTGGTTCAACTCAACCCGAAACATGCGCTGGAACCCAGGTAGTTCATACCTACATGTTTGTTTTTGTTTAGATTTTAACACTTTAGACAAATCCCAGGTCAAAAATCATTGAAACATATTGAAACCATCAATGAAGGGTCAAATTCGCTTTCAATGCAAGCAGTTGCAAAAACTCCGATGCCATCTTTCTACAATAGGTCATAATCATCGTTCATAATTCCAAATGAAACCAGGTACCTTCGGGCAAAGTGACAGAGATGTGGAAAACCCCACCATTTTTTGATCATTTTCCTAGGGAGACCAGGGTTTTCCACATCTGGATCCAGGTAGTACGAGTATGATCCCACAGGATGCCACATCACCACCACCTCGACGGATTTCACGTCATCTTGGACGCGTCCCATGTGTTCCAAGAGCCTGGAACAGGTGAGGGAAAAAAGACACCAGGCCCTCAACAACATGTGCTGCTCATCAAGATTCCTTGCGCTTCAGTCACCAGTATTTCTTATTGACGCCTCACTTCTTGTTGGTGAAATATCATAAAACTTGGCGAGAGAATCCCAGAGAACCATAGTTTCTGTCAAATACCAGTCTCTGTTGGTTTGTCGCGAGAGTTTTTCTCGGTGAAATAATGTGATCGCCGTTACTGGTGGTCTAGAAATCCTGATGTGACCCTAATCAAACGTTGCTAGGCCCCCGATCAAAGTGTGCAGCTGGGAATCATCGAAGTAAATTAAATGGAAATCCAGCAAGTCATGTTTGATCATCGAAGGGTAGCTTCATCTGGTTGTAGATTCCCATTTGAGGAGCAAAGAAATTTGGGTTTGTCTGACATGGTCGGACTTCCTGGGTATTCCCAGGGTTGACAATTACCCTCTGGTAAACTAACATAACTATGGAAAATCATCATTTTGTATGGGAAAATCCACTATTTCTATGGCCATTTTCAATAGCTATGTTAGTTTACCAGAGGGTAGTCATCATTTTCCTTGCGAAATTCTATCATGTGGTTGGGAAACTCTTAGTAGCTCCTCAGCTCCCCATTGAGTAGGCAATATTGATGCTCCTAGCTCCTTAGCTCCCTTCTAACCACCGGATTAGTCAATCATTGTTGATCCAATTCACTATTGACACTCAACACTAACTCTTAACTGACCCAATTGACATTAACTATTGTTATTAACTACCAACAAATTATATAAATTATATAACTACTAACTATATCTAAATATAACTACTACTGTAACCGCCGTTTCGTGCATAGAAGTGCCATTGGCGTTTCGCCAAGCTGCTTCCCCGTCTCTGAGGTCAAGGTCTCCCGCATGCTTTCAATGGCCTGCAGCAAGGAGTGGCCGGGGATGACTATGGCCATAGCCAAAACATCCTTAAACCCGGGAAGCCAATGGTTACCCTCTGGTAAACTAACATAGCTATTGAAAATGGCTATTTATAGTGGATTTCCCCATTAAGAATGGTGATTTTCCATAGTTATGTTATGTTAGTTTACCAGAGGGTACTATGGTTTCTTTGTTGGTTACAGTAAATATTGATAGGACCAGAAAACCTTAGCTTTAAGTGGTTTTAAACGTCAAATATTTGGATTTGACCCTCAACCGGGGATTCAACATGATTCAACTGATTGCCAAATATTGGGTATGGCGACCCCAAAGGGGGTACCAATTCACCCACGTAAATTGTCATACCCAAACCCGTGGTCAATAATTTTGAGTCATACCCAAGTTGGACTGATTGCATTTACTTGTCCAAAATATTGGCACCCTTCAGATGTAACTACTGAATCTTTCCGCATAACCTCTACTCATACATAGACTCTAGACCCTCAAGGTAGTACAAGTACTGGTTAAAATGTGTCTTACTCAAACATCTTGGTACTCTTGGATACCCTTTTCACACGGCAATCTGAGCGTATGACTCGGCTAAGGACGGTCTTCCTTGAGTATGGAATCCTCAGAAATGCTAGGAGAATCCCTACCACAATTACCATCCGAAATCCAGCCCCAACCCTTGGGTTGCGATTTGCAGTGGTTCATGGCCGAGGTCAATTCACCCGCCTCCCCGTTCTGGCGCGCCAACTCCTCCAAGCGTTCCTGTAGCACCTGGTCCTGCTCCCCGAGCGCCGCGGTGCGCGCGGTGAAGGCCATCTCCTGAAAGGGACGTTGCGGCGCGTTTTCTGGTGCTGGAAAGCACGGGAAAAAATACCTTACGGTAAACTCGCTATGGAAAATCACCATTGTTCATATTTGTAGTGATGTAATGTGATTTGGCCATGCATCAATAGCCAATTCTCAGTGGAATCTCCATAAATCCTAGCTATTTCGGTGAAAAAAACAGCAGGGTTACAGGCTTGGACCCACAGCCAGTGTGGACTCTCTGGCGGTAGACCTCTGAAGATAGCATTTACCCTATGGCAATTGAAGATAGCTATGGAGAAACACCACTTTTTAACATGTTTTAACTAGGAAATTCATATTGAATCCTTTATTGATGGGCCATGTTCCATAGCTATGTAATTTTTTAAGGGAGATGATCGGATATATAAACAGCAATCTGATCAATTAATCTAGTTGTCCAAAACGGAATTGCCCTCCAGTCAATAGAAAGTGAATGGGGAAAGGGATGATTAACTAGTGGATGAAAACAAACCCACATGTTCATACCATATATTTTAATACGCTGCAGCCACTGTAGACAGAATAAAACGGCCAGAATGATAGATATGATGTAATGTTTTGGATATCAACTTTCAATTTCACATTCCAAATGATCAACTTCTGCAGGGTCCTGGATACTAAATCAGGCTTCGATCGGGTGGTATTCTATATTATATAGGGGGGAAGGGATTAATTAGTATGGGAGAAATGAACAATTGATACGGAGATGCTTTAAACAAGATGTTTTGACCCAACCCAGACCCAGAATATCGCTGATTTGGAAAGTGGAATATTGGCTAGCAAAAAGGTGGGATTTGAATGGATTTGAGAAACAAATCAGTGGCAAAAATTGGACACATCACCAAAGCAGCCAAAGTAGATTTGAAGCTAGAGAAGGATTTGAACTTGAACCAACTAAAATGAAGTGGAAAACCCCAAATACAGGATATCAAACTATCAAATTACAAATTGATGCAAACTTTGATGATCCTGCATAAAAACAAAAAATAAAAGGCATGTCGAAGAGAATTGCATCATTTTTCCCGTAGAAATTAAGCAGCCACTGGCAAAATTTTACCCAGATTCCACAAAGAATGGCAGGACCATCAAACCTGTGGGGTGTCTAATTAAGTCTCCGGCTATCCCTGTCTGAGTTTGTTGCACCATCGCGAAAACCGAATGATAAACCATGATAAGCCATTGGATTCCAGTGGTATCCCATTTTTTCACGTCAAAATGATTCCAATATCATCCAAAGCTTTGGCAGCTTTGGCAGTGAAAATCATCCCAGAATCAAACAACTCACAGATACCTTCCAGCAATTAAACATGGCAATTGAAAATCCACCATAAATGGAGTTTCCACTGGATAAATCATCTATAAATGGTGGATTTTCCATTGCCATGTTTGATTACTGGAGGGTACACCTTGCTCTTGCAGGAGAACTTAAACTGGCAACCTGCACCCTGCACCATGTACCCAGAGGTACACCTCCTGCCGTCACCATGCCGAGACTCCAAGGTTCCTACACGGCTCTCCATGGCCAAATGCTTCTCTTTCACCTCGCTCCAGGATGGCTGACCGAACGTAGATGACCTTCCTAAACGTTGACTTTCAGAGTGATCATTATATCAATAGCCATTTCAGGTACATAAATTGGGGGTAGCTACCATATATAAGGATCCTCAAAATCCCATTGATTTTATCATTATATATCATTGTGCTGGTATCACTATGTAGCTTCATTTCAAACTAAAACCGGATCTGACTTTGGACATCACCAAGCCACAGGGTTTCGCAGCTAGATGAAAAAGGGCCCACTCGTCCAGAAAAGGGAAATCATGTACAGCAACTGGATGTGTTTACATCGGCTGTGTATTTCCTGGAAGGCATAGAAATGAGTCTATTTGATTCTTCAGGCATTCATTGGTAAGATAAACATCAAGAACCAATGGCTTCGGAGGCCATGGAACCAGTCAATTGCTACCTGTTGCTGTTTTTGTGGCAAAATCATCTGGCATTGGCCACGATTGACCCCCAATTCCCTGCGGAAGCCCCTGCGGCCTTGTCCGATTCGTCGTCGATCAATTTCAGGATTTCGCCGTTCATCCTCAGTGGCTATCCTGCTGAGGGGACCGTTCTACCACCATATTCAGTTTCAAGAATTGTCTTGACATCCGAATCCAGTGTTGCCTTATAGAAATATCTGAGTCTCTGCATCCATGATTGATTCCACACCTTTATATATATAATTATACATATTATATACTAGTAGTACCGCACAAGGCGGTGGCGGAAGTTTCAAAAATGGTAAACCTATAGGAGAGGTTCGTTGCTGTGACTGATGGATGGCAGAGCAAACTCACTGANGACCGACAAGTGGTTGGAGCGTCGGCCTATCTATCTGTCTATCTATCTGCCTGCCTAACTAACTGACTAACTGACGAACTGACTGACTGACTAACTAACAAACTAACTAACTAACTAACAAACTAACTGACTAACTGACTCACTGACTAACTGACGAACTGAGTAATTGACTAACTGACTAACTGACTAACCGACTAACTGACTAACTGACTAACTGACTAACTGACTAACTGACTGACTAACTAACTAACTAACGAACGAACTAACTAACTAACTAACGAACTAACTAACTAACTAACTAACCAAACAACTAACTAACTAACTAACGAACTAAGTAGCTAACTAACTAACCAACCAACTAACTAACAAACTGACGAACTGACTTACTGAGTAACTGACTAACTAACTAACTAACTAACTAACTAACTAACTAACTGACTCACTGACTAACTGACTAACTGAGTAATTGACTAACTGACTAACTAACTAACTAGCTGACTAACAAACTAACTAACTNACTAACTAACTAACTAACTGACTCACTGACTAACTGACTAACTGAGTAATTGACTAACTGACTAACTAACTAACTAGCTGACTAACAAACTAACTAACTGACTAGCTGACTAACTGACTATCTGAGTAAGTGACTAGCTAACTAACTAACTAGCTGACTNAACTGACTAGCTGACTAACTGACTATCTGAGTAAGTGACTAGCTAACTAACTAACTAGCTGACTAACAAACAAACTAACTGACTAACTGACTAACTGACGGACTGACTAACTGACTAACTGACTAACTGACTAACTGGCTAACTGACTAACTGACTAACTGACTAACCGACTAACCGACTAACTGACAAACTGACTAACTGACTAACTGACAAACTGACTAACTGACTAACTGACAAAGTGACTAAGGGACTATCTGACTGACTGACTAACTAACGAACTAACGAACTAACTAACTAACTAACTAACTAAGTTGTTAAGTTGTTGAGTGGTTAAGTGGTTAAGTTGTTCAGTTGTTAATTTGTTCAGTTGTTCAGTTGTTAAGTTGTTAAGTTGTTAGTTCAGTTAGTTAACTGACATGTCAAAATGTGCTTAAAACCTCAGTTTTTGACACTTTTCACTTCCAAATGTGCTTGGCGCCACAACGGCGTGCACTTTTTTGACATCGGATGGCCATCGAATCGTCCAAAAGTGGCCCGAGCATGTGGTGTTTTTAGCATTTTCACTTCCANCGCGCCACAGCGCCGTGCACTTTTTCCACATCGTAACGTCCAAAAGTGGTCCGAGACCAGTTTTTAACACTTTTCACTTCCAAATGTGCTTCGCGCCACAGCGCCGTACACTTTTTCGACATCTCCACTTCCAAAAGTTGTCCGACCATGACAGTTTTTAACACTTTTTACTTCCAAATGTGCTTCGCGCCACAGCGCCGTGCACTTTTTCCACAGCTCAACTTCCAAGAGTGCTCCGAACATGACAGTTTTTAACACTTTTTACTTCCCAATGTGCTTCGCGCCACAGCGCCGTGCACTTTTTCCACATCGTAACGTCCAAAAGTGGTCCGAGACCGTCAGTTTTTAACACTTTTTACTTCCAAATGTGCTTCGCGCCACAACGGCGTGCAATTTTTCATCTCTCATCTGC
>BGPT01000529.1:178460-227691 GCA_003297045.1 Symbiodinium sp. clade C Y103 | reverse complement strand
TCTTCTGACTTTCTTCATCTTCTGACTTTCTTCATGGCTGTGCTTTTCCATCTGTCCATATTGTCGGAAGGTTTAGCTTCTAAACTTCCTTCGATGATTCTATATGCATACAAGTCCTTCATTGGTATTTCATTTGATGTCAAAATGCCAATGAGGATGAAGCTGACTAAAATTGCAAAAGTCTGAATAAGGGAAAACGAAAAGATTGGCCAAGCATTCCCCAGCTTCGTAGTTCTGAGCACGGACTGCATCTTCTTTCTTCGCCTCCATCTCCCGCAGTTCCTTCTTGGCCTCAAAGGCCTCCTGCGGGATGTCTGCATTTTGTCTCAGCTGGACCCTGGCACCTGTTTCATCCATCACATCAATGGCCTTGTCAGGTAGGTACCTATCCTGGACATACTGCGAGGCCAACTTGACACAAGCCTCCAAGGCCTCTTCCGAGTACCTCAACTTGTGATGTGCTTCGTACTTCCGGGCTAAGCCTTTCAGAATCTGCACGGTCTCTTCCACCGTGGGCTCCGGCACCTTCACTGGCTGAAAGCGTCGCTCCAGCGCCTTGTCCTTCTCAACGTACTTGCGGTACTCCTCATTGGTGGTGGCTCCAATGACCTGAAGTTCTCCACGCGACAAGGCCGGCTTCATGATGTTGGCAGCGTCAATGGCGCCACCTCCTCCACCATCACCAGTGCCACCGGCACCCACCAGGGTATGGATCTCATCGATCATCAGGATGATGTTTCGTTCCGAGTCCAACACTTCTTTGATGACATTCTTCAGGCGCTCCTCAAATTCGCCTCGGTATTTGGTGCCAGCCAGCAACATGGCCAAATCCAGCTGAACGATGCGCTTCCCCTCGAGCATCTCTGGCACATCTGAGGTGGCAATTTTGTAGGCCAGGCCTTCAGCAATGGCTGTCTTGCCCACACCGGGCTCGCCAATCAGAACTGGGTTGTTCTTCTGGCGCCGGGCCAAGATTTGAATGGTCCTCTCAATCTCGGCCTCACGCCCCACCAATGGATCCATCATGCCCTCAGCTGCTGCCTTGGTCAAATCGCGTCCAAACTCTTCAAGCGTGGCGTTCTTGCCACCTGGTGCCGGCTGCCAACAGCAATCTAAGACCAACAAAATGCTCTTCACATATGACATACGCGCAGGTGTGCAACGAACATGCGTGTGAAGAATACATGTGCAGACCAGAAGCCAATATGGCCAATCCAGCCTTCCTACCACAAACACTGCAAACACTTTGGCATGTTTGGACCCGCACCTGGACCTCCTTTGGCTTGTTGGGTGGCGGCCACCTTTTCATCCTTGTCCTGGAGTTCCTTAATGATCTCCTCTGGGATTTTTTTCGCATCCACATTGAGCTTCTCCAGGCACTTCCTCAGCATCCGCAATCTGTACAATGGCAACTCGTTTTTTCGAAGTGTAAGACTCTCCGAAAAACAGGTCTCAAATGAAACAAGTATTGTCTAACACCTGCATTATCTCTGTCTACAGTAGATCCGTTTCTGAAGCTGCCCCTCCCAAAATTGTGCCTTAAACCACGGCCCAGCTTCTGAATCTTTCCAGAAGGGTCCTTGCAAAGAGCTAGCAAAATGTGCGCAGTGTCGATCGCATTGGAATTCAAGCTCTGCGCTTCTGCAACGCAATTCTCAAGGATCTGCTTCGCTTCTGGAGTGAAGGGAATTTCAACCTTCACAGGTCCCTCACCTTGGCCCAATTGCTCTTGAATGATCCTTTTCACATCCTTGAGCTGCACCCCCATCTTTCTCATGACCTTCGCGGCAATGCTGGAGTTCTCCGCAATCACGCCCACCAGCAGCATCTCCACATCTACGAAGTTGTGATTGAGACGTCGCGATTCTTCTTGTGCCAACATCACGGATTTGATGGCCTTCTCATTGAAACGTTCGAACATCATGTTCATGGAGGACAGTGCATTGCCTGCATTGCGCTTTGGCGCAGTTGGCGCAGCCACCGTGACTGATCCGGCCATGGATGAGCCAAGAAAACTGGAGCCACCTGATGACATGGGTCCAGTGGGTCCAGACCTCCAAAGGCCTCCAAAGCCACTTGAAGGTGTTGACCTCACTGCCTGGCCGCGCTTTCCTCGCAAAGGGACTGCCTTTGCAAAGCTCTTGGCCAGTGCCACCAGGGCTGCACCAAAGCCCAAACAATGGGCCAAAGTTTGGCTTTTGCCAACAGCATCAGCATCTTTACTATTTCCTTCTCCATTGACTCCGTTGATTCCATTGACTCCGCTAACTTCTGGGTCCTGCCTTGGAAGATTTGCCCGTGGCGAGCCGAGGACGAAAGTGTAGAAGCCCGTGAAGCCCAACAGCAGCACCAGGGCTGCAACCCTTGGGGACATTGGTTGTGATCTGGACTTCATGAGATCTGCCCGAATTAAATCGGAGGCAACGCACCGGAGACTGAGACGATCGACGTCTTTTCTTGAGCCTGTGGGGCTGCGGTGTTTTTGGCGAAGTTTTGACGGAGACGGATTTCTGACAGGCCAAGGTGATCCACGCCGCATCTTCCTGCTGCAACTGGAAACTGGGCAAAATGTGCAATCTGAATGAGTCTGAAGCACCAATGAAATTAAAGAACCTGAAAGCAACCAGTGCTCTGAATCTCACAGGGCCGGGGTATGGTTCCATTCTTGCCAAGCCACGCATCGCCACTGGCATCGTTGGCTGCAACGATGCTGTGCAAGCTGGGCACATGGCTCAAATCGTGGCAGGTTGAGCAGAGCTCCTGAGAAGTGGCGTTCAGTTTCACCAGTTTGGGTCCCAAAGCTCTTAAAGCAATCCACTGGAACTGGGTCCTATTCCGCGCATTCAAACAAAGATCGGATCTCAAAACATGAAAGAAATCAAAAGACCATGCTGGCACGAGCTCATCTGAATGCTATTGAACGGCCCTTTTTTGTTGCTGCGGTGCAGTTGATGGATCTACGATGGCTAGAGAGAGCCAAGTTCGCGTTCCCCCTCCATACTCTGCACCAAATAAGCTTCGGCAGCATGGCAAGCTGCAAGGAGTTCGCTATCCGAGATGTCATCGCCGAAACCAAAGTCCCTCGAGGCCTCTAGCAGATCCCCAGCAGCTTCCCATGCCACGAGGGGCTGCTCTTGTGTCTTCGGACAGTCGAAGTTTTCCCCCGGTGAAAATGTCGCTGTTGCTTCATCTCCAGCTACAGCCATCACCACATCCTGCGGCATCTCTGCCGTCCAGCTATCTTGCACAGCTGACTCTACAGATCTGTGGCTTGACTCTTCAAGCAGGTCCCCGGCAGCATCCCAACAAGCCACCAGAGGTTGCTCCTGGATCTGCTCGTGCTGCACTTGGATCGGTTCTCGGTCATCAATCCTTGACTCCACTGCAGCATCATCCACTGGTGCTGCCGGCGCGACAGAAGGAGCGTCAGGCATGGCCACATCACCGGCCCTTGGCTCCGGATCTGGGAGGCCCAGGGCCTCTGGGGCATCTGGGGCTTTCAGCTCAGTGGCACCAGGATTCTTCAGGTTGCGTAAAGAGGAGCGACAGGGATTGAACAAACGCTTCAGGTCATCCATAGTGAGCTTGCCCGCAGTCTCACTGTGTCTGCCCCCTCTCAGGGCATCTTCCAACAGCCTTTCTTTGGCACCATGCAACTCCAGAAGATCGATATCAATGCTATCTTCCACTACGAATTTGTAGATGTGCACTTCCTGCTTCTGTCCAATGCGGTGCACCCTTTGAATGGCTTGCTCCTCCACAGCTGGGTTCCACCAAAGGTCCATGAGGTATAACCTAGAGGCAGCCACCAGGTTTAAGCCAGTGCCCCCAGCCTTCAAAGACACCAGGAGCACTCTCGCCCCCGAGCGGCCTGGTGTTTCTTCGGCCAGCCAGGCTACACATGCAGCTCGCTGATCCAAGCTGAGAGATCCATCAAATCTCTTCTGATCAATGCCTTCAGCATCTAGGGCACTACCAATCAGATCCATGAAAGAAGTGAACTGGCTGTACACAACAGCCCGGTGTCCTTCGGCCATATCAGTTTTCAACAGCTTCATCAGCTCCTTCATCTTGGTGCTGTAGTGCGAAGCCTCAGCCGAATTTCCAGAACCACCAGAGGCTTTAGCCATGAGCTGTGCAGGGAAGCGGGAAGCACCTGGCAACACGGTCAAGTTCTTTTTGCTGATGCCAGTACGTCTGCAAATCGGACACTCGCCCTTGAATTTCTGGATGATTTGAAAGCAACACTCGCGGCAAAAGATGTGACCGCAAGGTGTCATAGTGGGATCTTGAGGAGCATCACAGCAGATGGCACAATCACTCAACTGACCATTTTTGATCTCCTCCCACAGCTGGTTTGCAAAGGCTTCTGAGACTTGATCACCTCCAGCATCCAATAAATATCTCTTCTCCAGCTCCTGCAGATCTGTATCTTTGGTGCTCTCCCTTGCAAAGACCATGAAGGGATGACAAAGGGCCTGCCGCAGCTTCAAGATCAACTGCAAGATGTGGGTGTATTTTGACAAGACTTCCCCAGCAGCCACGAAGGTGTCAAACTGCGTCTTGGCCTCGAACACTTGTTTCCGTGGGGTCAATTCTTTGTCATAGAGCCGGGGAAATTTACTTTATTTATTTTATATATATATATATATGTGTGTGTGTGTGTTTATTTATTTATTTATCTGTCTATTTCTTTATTTATTTAATTAATTAATCAATTAATTGATTAATTCATTTTATTGTTTGGGCCAGGCTATGCGGGGTTGGTTCACTTGAAACAGATAAATGATAGATGGATGGATGGATAAACCAATAGTACAAATAGAATAAAAGCAGGTAACAGGCTGCAGTTCGACCCTGGCCCATACTCCTCAGCCTGGTGGAGTCACAAGCACCAAGTCCCCTCCTGGAAACATCCCCACATCCCCACCTTGGTCCATAGTGTCTCATAGAAATCGCGTTCTGCCAAGGACAGCTGCAAGCGGTGCACATGGACATGTTTGGGTGGCAGTCGCAGCAAGGGTTCGCCGGTTCTTGGATCCACGGTGCTTTTGGTCCGCCGGATGATCAGCGGCGTGACGATGCGCCGCGCCGTGTCCAGGGCTTCCGCCATGGCCTCGGAGTCGCCCTGCCGCCCTTTGTCCAGCGGAACGGAGACCGACTGACGCCAGGTCGGCCAGGCACACCACGGCTCGACACGCAAGAAACGAACGGCCGAAAAGAGCTCCTCATCGTGCTGAAATTTGCTTCAAACATGTTCAAACACGACTGAAGCTAAAACACGACTGAAATTTCGGCATGTCGTTCTTTCTTTGCTGAGAAATGATTCTTTGTGATCATAGTGTGCAAATTAAAGATCGCTTGAGGCAGTTGTAACTCCTGTGGCTTTCTTTGGAGCTGGTCACCGCGCTATCTATACACAAGACTTACATCATGTCGACGTGGTTTTTTCCAGGTTGCTCCGAAAGATGATCGGCCCTCCAAACTCAATTGACTGGTCTTGCCCGTGGCATGAAATTTTAGATCATTGGAATGCAAAAATATGTTCTGTTGCTAGCGTATACGGTGTGAAACCTTGGTCGCAAAAGTGTTTACAGCAGCATTGGAAGTTGGGATTGTATCTAGCCAATCTACCTGCGAATCGTTGCTTTGAACGAATTTTGGAATGGACACCTGAGGGACGTAGAAGTGCAGCTACCCACGCCATACTTGGGAAACTAAATTCGAGACATACACGAGATACAGACAGCTTGGCAGTTGGCACGAACTTGCTCTACAACCTGAACGTTGGCTTTCTCGCATGGATGATTTCGTACAATTTTGCACCAACCACAGGTGAGAGGCATTGTTGATGGATATTATATATACAATGTCTGTTTCACAAACCACCTGCGCACAAATGGGCTGCCTGCGGGCATGCAGGCTCAACTCAACTCAACTATGATCTGTATGATGCTATATGCATTTGTGTTACACTATGGACTGTAAGCCTAGGCCAGCACCCTGGTTTGTTTTTGTTGCTGTTGTTGTTGCTGCTGTTGCTGTTCTTCACATCTGCTCCGCTTGGATCAGAGCTTCTGTTGTGCTAGTGCGTTTTGCGATTGATCTGCATCCGGGGGCAATTATTCAGCAGCTGAAACATATCCACTGAATATCCAGACAAGACATGGTGAGCATCCATCGCGTTTCAATGTGCTCTGCCTGCGTGCTTGTTGAGCATTGCGCTCCTTGCGATTGTGTTGCCTGGATGATGGCCAGCTTTTGACAAGAAACAGTGCAGTCAAGTTTTGCATGTTTCAATTTTGTGGCTCATGGATATATTTGTCCAGTGGTTGGAGATTCTGCTTACCCCTGCATTCCCAGAGGGGGGCACAAACTCCCGGACAGCTGAATTTCCTTTGAAACAGGGATGCAGGTGACCGACTAATCTATAGCATGGCGAGGCGGGATGTGTTTAGCCTCCTAAACCGTTGTATGAATAGCTGCTGCAAACCCACAATTTCCAACAACACTGAAAAGGCAACATGGTCATCAAACATATCCAGTGCACCTAGTCTATCTGCAAATGAGCTCAGGAACAAGTAGAACATGAAGGACAATCGGACAATCACTAACAAAGCACCAAAATGAAAAGGGCTTTGCATGTTTTTGCGTCTGCTGGCTGTCGGTTGAAGGGTGGGAAAGCGGGACTCCTTGGTGTCTCATGACAGCATCAAGGGCATCGCAAAACCAGGAAATTCAATGGAATCTGATGGAATCTGTATAATGCATATGAAATCAATCGAAATAATTTCGAAGTGGATAAAGGTCCAACACACAGACACACACACACACAAACAAACAAACAAATTCCCTGTCCTCGACGCTGTTTTGCAAAGGAGTGCCTGTGACACACCACCGGCAGAATCCTCTGAGCTGAAAAGCGGCTTGTGCCTGTCGACTGCATCGATTCTTGATAGCATGAGCCTCATCCAAAATGATCCTTCTCCAGTACAGTTGGAAGAGTGGGGAGTCATCGTTCTGGGAGGCCAAGGTGTTGTAGGTGGTCATTACGATGCCATAGTTTCTGAGCTCCTCAGTTGAGATCTTTCGAGCTGATCCATGAAACTCGTAGAGGCTGGGACAGGATGAGCTGCTGAAATGTTTCTGTGCTTCAGATTGCCACTGCCTAATCAGCGACAAGGGTGCTACGACCAATACCCCGCCCACACCATCGTCTTGGCCCTGCTGGCCTGGAAATAGGCCCTTGGATTTTGATGGCTCGGCTTCTTCTAGTGCCCGAAGCTCAGGAGCTGCAGATCTGGCGGTGGGAAGGTCTCCCAAATCCAACGCCATCAAAGCGAGGCACATCACTGTCTTACCCAAGCCCATGTCATCTGCCAAGATGCCTCCACGGCAATGAGCCAGGGCAGCATCCGGGAAGTCCAAGGATAAGGCACCGGTGGTCCTATGATAGTAAAGGAAACGTGCCGACTCCCGACCACTGCTGCTTGGCAATGGGCCAGTGGCTTCTGGAAGCTCGTATTCATCCCACATTGGGTGAAGTTGTCGTTCTGATGTTTTTGGCGAAGATGATGCCGCCCTTGCACTGCATGTCGCAGCAGTGCTGGAATCATCCAGACCTGACCTCTTGAAATGGGATGGTAGGGTTGAAGTTGGATTTTCCCGCTGCCACATCCAATACACTGCCTGCGCTTGGTAGGGACGCAGCGTCGTCTCAAAGACTCCATCAGGCAGCAGGATGCCTGGCAGATGGTGTCTCTCCAAGTGGTCCTGACGTCCCAGCTGAGCAGCTGCGGCAGTGGACATTTCGACGTCTTCTTCGGCATCCTCCTCTGCCATGGGGTTGTTGTTTCCGGCATTGCCTGTGCTTTCTCTTGAGGTTTTTTCACTGGTGCCTTCTGGCACATCATCCATAACAGCTTTGCGAGGACGATTCAACTGCAACTTCTCGAGCAACATGCTGGTAGCTTTCCGCTGCACTTCTCGGTCATCTTCTGCTTTCTGCACGGCTTTTTGCCCTTTGGCTTTACTCTTTCCAGCACCTTCCTGGTTGCCAAGACTTTGCATTTGACCAGGGGTGCGCAAGGCTGAAGACCTCAAGGAGATGTAAACCAAGACTGGGATGTTCGTTCCCAAATCCAGGGCCCGAGGTGGGTCTTTCCCCACCACTGCCTCTGCATCAATCAACTTCCTCGCAAGCAAAGGCACTAGCGCCTTGGAGGTCCAGCTTGGAAACTTCCCAACTGTCTTGCCGTTCACCTCGAAATGCACTTGACCAGTCTCCTTCCCCATTCCTACTCCCGGCCTTCCCTTCTTGGTTTCCACTGCCCACTTCAATTCCAAGCGCCCACCGCTGCGAAGCAGTGGCCCCATGATTCCATCTTCTCCAAGGAAACTGGCGCCTCCCTCCAGCTTCATGGTGCTGTAGGCCACCACCTCTAAGGAACCCAGACTCAAGGCCCACTCCACATTGCAGCTGCGTTTGCCCTTGGAAATTGATGGCTCTGATTTTGGTCCCTGCGAAGTTCGTGCTTTCTTCTTGGGCCGCTCGGGCTCCTCCTGTTTCACCTTCATCATCTTGAGGAAACTGCCGGGCGCTGCGCCGCCCGTCGGATTGCCGGACGCCGGAGCCAGGGTTGCAGGAGCAGGCGCAGGTGTTGCAGGGACAGCAGGAACTGGCGCTGACCCTGGCTTGGAGGCTACATCTTCACCATCCGTGTCATCCAGCGTGATGGTGGAGCCTGAAAATGGCTTCAATGCAAAGGCCGGAGGCCGCGATTCTTTGACAGCAGGCGCATCCAGGATGATGTTTGCTGCTGCCGCCAGATCCCCACCTGACCGCCTCAATGCAGAGGCCAGCGCATCATCTGATGGACCCCTTCCCACAACCTCTCGCAGAACCGCCAAGCGCCCAGCATCCTGGGAATATGCACCCATAAGCCCCTGGTGCAAAGATATTACAAGGAAGGTTTGCAAATGCAAAGGTATGGTGCCGAAGCCAGGCTGTGGGATTGCTTGTCCTGATCAGATGTCGATTCATCTCCTTTGCCTGCTGTTGTTGTTGGCGTGTTTTTGGCTGCAAACATTGTCCCCATTTAAAGAAAGCTTTCTGTGCTTCGTTCCAAGTTCCATCCTGATGTGCATATGTGTTCTCTTGTTTGAGCATTCAGCCGCGGAACTCCAATGTTTGCAATACTGAAGACATCTGACAAACAGTGCATGTCAATGTCAATATATGTCAATTAGAAACTTTACATTGCTGAACACTTGGGCCTTTAAGGTGCAATGCTCCGCAAGCGTCCTGAAAGCGTGCCATGTAGTCACTGCGGTTGGCCAGCACCAAAGCTCGACCATCATCTCTGGACTGCAACAGCTGATGCCCATTCCTCAGTGCGAGCTGGGCTGCTGGACCCAAAGCTGCGCTGTGGTGACACCTGGAGGTTTGGACCTTCTGCCAAGCTTCACAAAAACTTGGACCTGTTCTCCCACCACCTCAATGCAGGTCAAAAGCATCAGGTGACCGCTTCAACAAGATTTTCAAAATCGTGGTGTGCAATCAAGTTGCTTTCATGGTCAGGTTGGCCTGCTCTTTCCTCAAATATCGCACTGAATAGTTCCGAATATTTGTGTCCTGCCAAAGTCTTACAATCCGCGTGCTGCTTTGCCTTCCCAACGAACAGAATTCCAAAGGAATTCTACTTTGCCAATTTGGACTCCACGCCAATGATTCAATAACAAGGAGCCTTTGGGAGACTCGGTTTGTGAGAGGATAATGATAAGTCACACAATTTGCAACAAGTGGCATCAGAAAATGTTGAACCACGTTGAACCATAAAGTCCAACAGTCTAACCAGAAACACGTTCCATGAAGCTCATTGGATCAGTGGAAGTCCTCCACGCGCCTCATAGCATGCTCTTGACAAACCTGGACCGGCGCTGGGCTGAGAAAATGGGGCAACTGCTTTATGATGACATGGAAAGGCAGACTTGCCCTCCCAACACTTTGGAGGGGAGGCCCAACTGATTTTTGTCGAAGCAGGGTGCACCGCAGGCCAGAATCAAATTGCCCGGCTACGAGTCTCTGACCTCCACCCAGCCTCTGTGTACTCGTCCACACGCGCCAAAGCAATGAGTTCAAAGAGGGCACCTGCCATCATGTCCAGGCTGGGCTCAATCATGGACCTGGGCAGCGGCTAAACAGCTGCAGCTGTATGAGTGGCTATAGTGGCATCGACTGGCTATAAGTTGTATATTGATATAAGAGTATCAGATAAGCTTTCATCCACTCACGGGGCAACAGCTCACTAGCTCCTCTTTCTCTGGCCCCTGTGCAAGCAAGAATCTCAAGCAGCAGGAGGTTCGTGAGAGCGATTCCCAGGGTGCCAGGGCCCATCCAAACGCAGTTGTACAAACCAGCAATATATGCCACCTCAGATATGAGTTGCCCGGGCTTCAAATCATACTTGGCCATGGTGCGGCGGAACACAAAGTTGGAAAGATTGAAATCAAGGCTTGTCTTGTAGGTCAAGCGCGTTGCCTCTCATGCATCGATCTCAAGATGCATACTGAGGCTGTCGAAGGACCACCAAGACACCAATCCATTGAGCCAAGAATCTGAATTGTAGAAAGTCCAGAGGTAATTCACGCGATTGCAAAACCAACGTTTCATGAGCCGATCATCTGTGAGGTCTGCCTAGCACGCAGTTCAGCGATTGCTGACTGAAATGAAGCTGCAATGGGCGCACAGTTTGAAACGGTGGCCTTCAAGGAGCAGTCAATGGAGACCTTTGGGCAGTGGCCACATGGGCGTGGGAAAATTATGATAATTCATTGGGGTTCAGTAGTAGCCTATCTTTAAACAAGCCCACATAAGTCCATGAATTTCCATGGCTCCAATTGGCTCCAGCTGTCGGTGGACGGAGTCCAAGGCCCCAACAGCATACTCTTCGGTGAGCCGTTGCTGCTCTCCGAAGCCCCGCACCACCACCGTATTCGTCATCACCTGACAGGGACATGCGAGAGGTTCCATGCAGCGCAGGGAACAGGGAACATCCCTAGAACAGCAGTGCGACATACCGTGCGTCCAAGAAACGTCTGATAAATAGCTCTGACTTCGAGAAGACTGGGTCTTGAAGCAGTAGCGCAGTGGCACAGTGGTGTTCTGGTATCTGAGGTACAACGTCATCACCACGTAATAGAAAGGGATAGACAAGACTGTCATTGAAAGGGGCATAATGGAGTGAACGTATGCCAAAGGAACCATCGTCCTTGGCAGGCTCAGCTAAAGCAACATGGGAACGCATCAAAGTGAAGGGAAACCAGACTCAGCACTTGCATCAGAAATCACTCCAGCATGGTTGATGTACAGGTTCAAAGCCTCCTCATTCAAGAAAATCCCAGACACTTGCCAATCAAAGCTCAAAATTCAGCGAAGCCTCTGGAAGAGGATCATGATGCTTCCAGATATCTTCAAGAACAAGTAGAGGTCGATGGTAGCCATGTCCATGGTCAGTCGGTTCATGATACGGCCCACAGGGTGTTTGTCAAAGAACCGATCCTGAGGGATCGATCATGTTGGGCCCCCACAGGGACCATGAAATCAGGGGTTGGGAAGTCGAAAATGAGGGAACTGCCTAGTTGTTTCTGGCTCAGTCTTCAAATGTGATTGAATCAAATTGAATCCATTCTTATCCATTTCTGTCCATTTCTCAGGTGTTTAATGAAGTTTAACTTCATCTGTTTTTGCTCAAAAGGAAGGAAAACGTGGGCTGCAGAGTGTCAATGGGCGCATGGAGGAGTCGTTTGATCACATCGCTGTGGATTTTGGCCGAGATCCGCAGAGTGAAGGCTGGCCGTGATCCAGTGACGCCAACACAGTGCAGGCTCAAATTCCGCTGTCACAATATCTATCTATCTATCTATCTATCTATCTACCTACCTACCTACCTACCTACCTACCTACCTACCTATCTAGAGAGAGAGAGGTACATATACTGTGCGTGTGTGTCTGTCTGCATGCAATGCAATGCCATGTCATGTCATGTCGTGTACTGTAGTGTAGTGCAATGTCATGTCATGTAATGTAGTGTGCTGTACTGTAACTATGTCTGTATGTCTGCATGTATGTATGTGTATACAGTGTATACCTATATCTACCGGTGTATGTATTATATGTATGATATCCACAATCATACGTGTACGTGTATGTGTATATGCGTATGGGTATACACATTTACATGTATATGCATAATATGCATAGATATATATATATATGTGTGTGTGTGTGTTATCTGTGTATGTATCTGTGTATGCATCTGTATATGTATCTGTATATGTGTGGGTCAAGACATCACGATGATTGCCTTTGCAATTGGAATCATACATGGGATGTTTGTGTGTGTGCGCGTCTCTTTCTCCACATCATGTAGGCATCATCAGGTGTGAGATTCCTTTCCCATTTGACCCTACCTTCCAGGCTGAGGGAAAAAAACACAGCCAGAGCCTGCTCCAAAATACCAGCCAATGAAGAGAGAAATGGTACCCATGGCCAGCCAAAACCTGCCATATGAAGATGTTGAGATGTAGAAACGCATTCTTCTTTTCATTTCACTTCTGAATAGGAGCATCTCATTGCGCACAGAACTCAGGGGCACACAAATAGCCGCTAAAGTAGCCACCAGTGGCCTCAGTTGTATCCCAGCTCTTCAGAGAATGGCAGAATAGGCAAACAGAATCAAACAGATCAAGAATGTGTGGTGCGTCTTCGAAGTCCAAAGCACTTGTGGTGTGGCTTTCCACCAAGTTTGCCAAGATGCGACATCAGGGTCAATTGCCAATGCATTGGTGCAGTTGGCCAGCGAAAGGTCACACAGCCTCGGAACCAAAAAAGATCCAGCGCCATCTCCGGAACCTTTCAACTTTCGTGCCAAGAAGCAAGTAGAGGAACAGCACCAGGGAAAAGAAAATCATCGAATTTCCCAAGTTCCTTGGCTCTTTGAGATCGCTGGACCAACACCCATTTTCAAACCAAGGTAAAGCCCCGCATGGCAAGCCTCACAAAGCCTCGCAAGCTCTCTGCGGCCAGGCATCCGCCACCTACCAATAGCCGCATATTTCATGGTCATGTCCCAAGTGGGTCGGCCTGGCGGAGCGCAACAGGGGCCGCATAGGGGTGCCATGGGGTGCAGTCCAGTGCCTTCGGCTTCACCTCGGAGCTGCAAACTGCTTCGTAGATTGCACATGGGATCAAATATCCATAATCTAATCATGGTAAATGTGAACCATGGAATATCCATAATATCATGATATATTATCAATAATCCATACCTGATATCCTGTGCAGAGTAGCCGAACCTCAACATCCCAATCTAGGCAAAAATCCATGGCTTGCAGCTCCAGTGGCTCAATCGCAACGTTGTCGCTGGGACTGGCTGGCTCTTGATGGCCGCAGGGCGTTGCTCCTTACCATCCTGGGTGCCAATGGGCGTAACCTCCACCGACTCCTGGCAGATCAAAATCGCTGGGCTTTTATGGAATTTATATCCGATCATTCCCTCCCCCCCCCAAAAAAAAAAAACGGTATGTCTATAACTGTCTATAATATTCTATAGTTGTCTATGCAGGTCTTGACCCCTGGCCAAATCACAAGCAGCAACAATCTACGAACAGAATGTGCCGACAAATGGAACAAAACAAAACAACATGACGTCTGCTGCCGCACCGATTTTCTGCATCCTTTAAAGTTCTCGCAGCTGTTGGCCCCTGTGGCCACTGTCAAGAGAAAAAAAATATGGCACCCGCTGGGAGGTGCCCAAAAGTTCCTTCACGGCAGGAGTTGCTTCAACGTGGTTTGCTTAGAGATGCTTAGAGCTGGAAGCTTGGAGTAGACTTGGAGATCTCCAGTTCCTCCTCGTTCATGTCTGCACTGATGGATGCAAACAAGGGAGTGGACAGGTATCGCTCACCGGTGTCTGCCAACATGGCCACCAAAACAGACCCCTCTGGAGCCTTCTTGGCCATCTCAACTGCGGCATACATGGAGGCACCTCCAGAAATTCCAGTGAAGATTCCCTGGGTCTTGGCCAACATTTGGCTCATCTGAATGGCAGCATCACCTGGAATCGGCACATATTCATCATAGCCAGTGGATGCAATGCCCTTCTCAGTAATGAATGGGATGAAGTCCGGTGTCCAGCCCTGGATGGGGTGTGGCTTGAAGGCCGGGTGGGACCCCGTGGCGCTGCCGTCATCGTTGCGTTCACTCTTGGTGCCCGAGGAGACCAATGGAGCATCCGCCGGCTCGCCCAAACAGATCTTGATCCCGGGGCGTTTCTCCTTCAGCGCCTGCCCGGCACCGGCAAAGGTGCCACCCGTGCCGTAGCCCAGGACGTAATAATCCAACTTCATGCCCTCAAAGTCGTTCAAGATCTCCTGGAAAATTATGAAGCTGTGAAACCTGTGACATGAAAATGTGATAACATGTGGGGGAATTTGAACATACACTCAGAACTATGCGTCACTGCAGTGCTCCAGAACACCGATGGATTTTGTTGCTAGTCGAGCGGACACATACTCTTGGTCTCTCCTGGCCAGTTGTGTCGTAGTGAAACTTTGCGTTGGCCTCGTTCTCAAATTGGCGGCACAAAAACCTGGCCGGAAACAGTGGCCGGAAATCATTGCCATGGGAAGGTTGCCATGGGAGATGAGAGGCGCTAAAACAGGACGCAGCTGCTCCGTAGATAACAGAAAATACGGCACACCATAACATCCCCAATATTGGACAATCCTGTACAGCACCCCGACAAACCTTCAAACCCAACGAACCGCGGTCTAAAGCGCGGACTTGTGTCAATTTCTAGGCATTAATTCTGCGAGGAAACCAGCCGTGCTTCTCAGCCAACTCCTTGGCTTTCGCTACCATGCCGCTACCTTTGCCGGCCTTTGGGGTGATGATCACCTGCCAAAAACATCCAATTCCGCAAATTCACATGGAAATACATGGAACTCCAGTCCTGCTCCCAGATCCTGTCCAGAAATGCCCAGAGGGGCATTGAATCCCGTCATGGACTAAACTGAATTGCCTCAACACTGCCGCGCACCTTTGCACCCATAAATCGCATGAGCTTGCGGCGCTCGATGGAGAAGGGCTCAGCCATGGTGATGACCTCAAACTTGCCATCTTTGGGTGCCAGACCCCAAGAAGCTTTCTTCTTTTCCCCAGAGCCACCAATATTTGGAGTGACGCATAGTGACACCTTGTGACACCTTGAATAAATCAGGACCCAGTGACACACTTGTAGCCCCTCTGGGCACACAGCATGGCCACAGCGATGCCGGTGTTGCCGCTGGTGGCCTCAATCACGGTGTCTCCCGGCTTCAACTTGCCAGTCTTCTCAGCATCCTCGATGATGGCGCAGGCCAAGCGATCCTTCACGCTGGACAAAGGGTTGAAATATTCCAACTTGGCCTCGGGTGCAGCTTGGTCATCCCAAGAGGGCTGGGACAAGGAGGACCTCTACCATTGGGGTTGTCACACCTAGATGGCGCTGTTTTGCTTCGACTGGAAATCTTTAACTTTGCGAAGACAATCAGAGTTGCCGGCACTTTGATCATTGGAATTAAGTGATCCAAGTACATCCAAGTGGCATAGATGGTGCGACCCTTTGGGCAAATGGCGTCCGAAATCTTGACACACGGAGTGTTCCCCACTGTTTCGGTGATGTTCTCATAGACACGTCCGCCCAGCAAAGCAGGACATCTGAACTGATTGCGAACGGCCCGCGAGTTTCACACCGCTTTATAACTGGGCCAGAGTGCTGCATCAAGTGAAACGACATGCCATCTCTATTGATCTTTCGCGTCGTTGCTGAAAATCATGTGATAATCCTGTAGCTATCATGTGATTCATGCGTCATATTCATTCATCTCATTGTGTGGAAGCACAAAAAGAGATAAGGCCATGAGGCTGAATGGAAGGGGGGTCCTCAGATGCACAGCTTCGTTGCAAGTGCTTGAAGTCTTCCTGAGCTGTATCGAGATGTTTCGAGCTCCAATCCATGGGACACTGCCCTCAGAAAGCTGGCTGCCTCCAGACTGAGGCTGGAACACTCTCGGAAACCTGTGGGAAGTAAAGCGCAGCCACTGCTATGTAGGACATAAGGGGGTCGTGTTGGTCGATCATGCTGATTGCACACCAAACATCCTACAGCAATATACCCTTCCACAACGTCTGCGCTGCAGTAAGTACTTGTTCGGCAGAACCACCAACTTTTTGAAGAAGTGAGAAGTCCTTTTTTGGAATGCTGAATGGGTGGCTGTGGTGGCATCGAAGTTGTTTGTCCATTCATTGTGCATCTGCACCACCAATCTACACCATACGGGCCATACAGGCCATACGGGAAAAAAAAACGTCTCTCCCAATCGTGATCAGTTCCCGGCAAAGCTCGGTGCCTCTGCAGGAGTTCCACTGGTGACAATGCGTCCATTGGAAATCACCTTGGAAGGCTTCTGCCATCTTCGGCCACTGCCACTTGTTGTGCCGTGGAAGCTTCTCAGCTGCGACCTGTGCCAAGACACATAAACCTTGTCGAATTTGCGTAGTCGCTCCTCGGTATGACACTTGGAGTGACCACTTGGGTCCTGAAGACCAGTGTGTTAAGCCATCAGCCCCAGTCAATATATATATATATATATATATCCATTTCAGCTTAAAATGGTGTCTTATTCTGCCATCAGCCATTGGCTCATGAGTGCTGTTTTGTTTTCGTTCTGCACCCATTCTATTTGTGTTGCCTTGCCTGCTTTGTTTCCTTTCTGTGGAAATCCCATCTACTATATACATGTTTCCCAGCTATCCCACACAATCCATGTGGCTGTCCTTCATGTAGGCAGCTAGCAGTGTGTGCTCGTACACTTTATTTGATCGAAAAGAGAAGCATCGTCTCATCTCACCCATTAATCGCCTGCTCCAAGAGGCACTCTCGGGCTGCAACACCACAATTCGAGCACGGTTCTGCACCATTGGGCCACACAGAAGCTCCTGGGCAACATGACACCACGTGCATGTGCAAGGCAACTTTTTGGACACGCACGGACATCCCAGACCTCCAAGATCCATGCAGCGGTTGGAGCGTCCACAGAGCCAAAAGGATCCTTGGAATCAGAGCTCTTAGCTGTGAGATGGTCGTGACATGTCGTGACTATTTCCTGGTCACCAAAGCATACCAAAGTCCAATACATTTCCTGTCATTCCGAATTGGAAGTGGAACTGGGCATTCGATCTTCTGCCCCTTGCCTTCCATCCCGCCAAGTCAACGCAAGCCCGCAATGCTGCAGCAAAGGCACATCCAACAGCAAAAGTTCCTGAGATCCAACAGGTGCAGGAGACATCTTCACGGAAGCGCACAACTTGACGTAACTTGAGACCGGCAGGGTCGTCACCACCAAAGTGAATGGTGCTGGTTGAGGCATTGTGGAGCTTTCACGTAACTTGTCCTCTTCCATATTTCATGGGCATGTCTTGATCACCCCCAAAACCCATCAAAATGTCATCCCCCTTACAGTACTCTATCCCGCCATTCTTCCAGACTTTGAGGGAAAAAGAACATGGCAAACCCATGGTATAGCCATGCTCGAAGCTGTGCTCCAAGGAACGGCTTTGGGGTTGTACGCCGCGCGTGCCAGCGCCACTCGCGCTTTCTGTCCACCCGACAGGCTGATGCCCCGGGCACCGATGAAGGCGCCATCTCCACCTGCATATGCTGCTGAGTTGATGGGGGCACCGGGATGTCCAGTAGAACTGTTGAAATATGGGATAGGACTACTAGAACTATTGAAACTTAGATGAAATTGAAAGCGTTCATGACATGTATGAAATGGATTCGGTTGGAAAATGGGTTTCATGGACCTCCTGCGGAAATGCGTGCTATGATAATTATGATGCATGGTATCATGTAGTACCTGCTTGAAATACTGATGCGATTCTGAGTATGCATCTCCAAAAGGCGCCAACATGCGCATGGCAGTCGGCCCTTGAAAGGTTTGCCGAAAACATTGGCGAATCGAACCCAAAGCAACCCAAAGCATCCCCTAAAGCACCTGGCAGCAATTTCAGGTCGTTCTCCAATCCTGATGCGGAAATTGCCTTCCAGTAGCGTGCCTGAACAAGGTAAAAGATGGCCCCCCCCTTTAAAAGCATTGCTAAGCAGGGTGGCTTCTGCAACCCATTTCCATAAGATGCCATCAGAGACAAGGCAAGTGATGAGGCGCTATGTTTCAATCACGTCCACACTCCCAATATTCGGAGCCACCTGACGAGTAGAAATCGAATTTGAAACTGATGTCAGATGGACTATCCTCCTAAAGCACTAAGGACTACAGCAAGAAAGGTGTTAAGGACTCCCAAAAATACTCCCAAAACTTGAAACGGAAGTGTCAAAACTAGGATGATATATATATATATATATGTATATAGAGAGAGAGAGAGAGGAAAAAAAAAGAGATGCTATGAGATGCTTATATTTTTTCTGTGGGGCAATACTTCCCATTTGGCACACCTCGTCGAAGGGAGCGCCAAAGATGATGTTTTCTCGAATGGTTCCCTCCGCTATGTGCGGAACTTGAGCGCCTAGGTCGAGGGTCGAAAGCTGCACCAGGACCAAAAATACTGCAGGGATCTGCAGGGTGGTGGCCTCACGGCCTCAACCCATCCCAACCCGGCAGCCAGGTGCCCAGCAGTATCCACACACAAATGGTCTTGACAGGAAGGCACTTTCATCCTGGACATGGCGTCAAGTGCTGAATCCATCTATGCACACTGGTTGAATGTTTGGTTGAACAGTTGAACGCTCTTTTTAACCACACTGCCGCAACAGGGCTTGCAACAAAAAAACACAAGTTTCTGCTATGTCTTTAAGGCGAGACTTTCTCACCCTCGTTGAGCATTGCTTGCTGAAAATATTGGTATTCTATTCTATTTGAGCACCGTTTCAGTTGTCCTGGCTTTCTCTGGCACTATCAAAACTCTAGGTGGTTTAAGATTTTGGGGATTAAAAGTGACCAATACCCACTGGGTTTTTTCAATATTCTAGCCAAGAATGAAAGAAAATTCAAAAACCTTCAAAACCCATTGGTTTTTGTTACTGTTCCATCCAAAACCCCCCAAAAAAAAAACTAGGGAAACATAGGTTTTTTCAATGGAAGCTTCCTCAAGGTTCCAAGACTTCATTCAAAACCCTTGAGAAAACCTGGGTATTTTTAAGATGTTGAGATGAAAATATAAAAGTACCAAAAACCAATGGGTTTGAAAAGGTTTTAGCCAAGAATGAAAGAAAGGTGTTTCACAAGCCCAATGTAAGACGCTTTGGCAAAAGAAAACTGCCCGCAAAACCCAGAAAAAATCATCCCTCTGCATCAACTCTATGGGATTACCCAACCAGCTTGGAGGCTGGACTTGGGTCCATCACAGCAGTCTTTCTCAGTATTTTACCAGGCACTGAGCCGCGGCCTCTACTGGATACAGTTCACCCAAAGCGGCTTCGAGGAGTGTGCTCTTCCTCAGCGCGCTCGAAGCTGACACTGGAAAAATCTGTAGAAAGTTTTCCTGGGGGAAGTGGTGGTTTCTATTGGTTTCGATACAGTTTCAACATGTTTCAACCACTTTTCCGTGAGTTTCTCTGGAAGGTCACGAATCGTCAGCCCAAGTGATCCAAATGTTCACCAGCCTAGCCGCCCTGAGCCCACAGAGCCACAGATGGCCACCATCTCCTGAGACATGGCAACTTCCAAAGCTGAAGAACTGAGTCTCAGCAAGACATGGATCAAGTCGGGACATCACTGGGACCTCTTCCTTCAGTCAAAAATCAGGCAGAAGAGCCAAACAAGATCCAAGGACATCCAAAAAACACATGCACAGCTGGCAAGGAAAGCATAGGAAAGCCATCAAGTTCTCCCCACAATCTCCCAACATCGAATCAACCAATCAACCACGATTTGCCGGGCATTTGCCAAGAGACCCCAGGCTTCACCTCCAAATCCAGATCGTGAAGGACCTCAATGCCGCACCATGCCCCGCCAAACCTTCCCACTGAACCCTTCACTACGCCCAGCATCTACAAGTCGCAAACAGCAGTGGCTACAAGATCTTGCAATCCCAGTGCAACTGATTTAAGAGAAACCAGTCAGCCTCAAGAATCTCCCCACAGTTCCACCTTTTGATACTTGAGATGGACCCGTACCCGTCACCAGTCCCGACTCTCCAACCAAGGTGCTGTGGGTGAGCCAGGTTCACGGCTCCATTTGAAGCTGCCCTTCAACTTGAAGCTTCGAGGCGCACCTGCGTCATGCGGACATGTGGGGCTGATGTCATGAGGAAGAACTTTCGGTCATGTCAACTAGGCATAATGGGCACCTCAAATAGATGATGACTGCTCTATATGTGCCAGCAGTGTAAGCCATACGTCCCGTTTGCCAAACGCCATAGATGCCAAAGATGTACGGCCGGTCTGTTTTGTTTGCTAAGATTGAGGCTGGATGTCTTTGGCCAAATCTCCGCCCAGCTTGGCTCGCTGATTCCTGCGCATTGCATCCGGGCGTGTTGCGATGATCCAATGCCAAAAACCACCACTGCTGCTGGTTCATCATCGCCACCACCAGCACCAGCAGTAACAGCATCAGCCGCAGCAGCCTCCTACTGGGCCGTCTACCCTGCCCAGCTGCCACCCAGTCACTCCTGCCAACACTGGTGCTTCTTCCATGTGAAGGAAGTTCTCAATGCGGGCCTCAGGCACAGCGCTGCAGGAGCGAGCCACACGGATCATTTCCAAAATAAACCCGTTCGATGGCTAAGCATGCGGCCGCACTGATGCGAATTGTCACTAGTCTCTGCAATCCACCAGAGAGGACAGAGCTCTCCTGCCTGAGTGGAGAATGCTTCCGCAATGCGCTCTTACTACCGCTACTAAGTGCTGCTACTAGGGATGCAATGCTCTTTTTCCTGCTACTTCCAGAAATTCCAGAAGCGCTGCAGGGCGCGCTGTCAAAACAGTCGAGGCTATGCCAAGGCCCAGGTAGGCCCAGGTACCGCAGAGATGCCAAGATTTGAAGGCAGGCAAAAATGGAGGCCAAGTCATGGCGACCGTACCTCACAGTTCATGCAACAGTATGCAACCTGCCTGTGAAAATAGGATACTCCCCCAAACCTTGATGGTTTCTCAGTTCGTCTTTTTTTTGCATGGAAGTTCCTTTCTTTCAGGGTATACCATTTACCCCATGTTTGCACCACAAAAAATATCGCTATTAACTGCCCTGGTGACTGGATCAGGTTGCTGAGGCTCTCAGCTGCAGTCAGGTCACAGGCGGATAAAGCCATAAAGCCCAGCAGCGGTCAACACCCTGCAACAGTTGGGGGTTGCGGCACTCCAGGCAGACGACTGGTCTCACCCCTGCTTCTCGATCTAGTCATACTCTGATAAAACTAAATGCATGTTTATTATATATATATACACATATATATATTTACAGAGCGAGAAAGAGAGAGAGAGAGAGAGAGAGATGTTACAAGATACTACAGTGAAATATCAAATTACATGGCATACTATATCGTATTAGATTATACTATATCATAGCATTTTATACCAAATTCCAGCATGTTATACTACATTATATTGTTGTATATGTCTAAATATGTGTACATATACTTTATGCATGCATGCATGCATGCATGTATGTATACATATGTATACATATGTATACATATGTATACATATGTATGTATGTATGTATGTATGTATGTATGTATGTATGTATGAATGTATGAATACATATGTATACATATGTATACATATGTATACATATGTATACATATGTACTATATAGATGTATATGTATATATGCATTGTTGTGATTGTTCGTGCATTGATCTGCTTAGCAATCAGAATCTACATATTCCTTTTCATCCGCAGGCCTACCAAACTACTACATGTCGCTGAAATCAGGAACAGGCGCCTGGGGAAGATGTTGAAAAGCGCCACAAAGTTGCTGCCTGATCTCCAAGCTGGATTTTTGTAGCTGTTTCGGATATGTTGCGTCATCCCAGATGAATAGTTGTTTTACTAACCACTGGGAGGGAGACAAGGTGTTTCTAGATTCCCAATATTGAAACCAGGAAGCAAAGTTTGAAGTAGAGGTTCAAGAAGGTCAACTCCCGCGTGCGGAGTTTCTTGATCTGTTCCTGCACCGCAAAATCACCGCTTTGCACAATGCATGGGGTCGAGGGTGCTTACCTACTTTGTTGAGGCAAGGGCTTCAAAATGTCTGAGCCTGTCCGTTCCCTATGAACAGCATCCCAGCATCCCGCCGGTTGCGCGCTGTAGGAATGCACACATAAACACATCAAACTCTTAGAAAATGGCATAACGAAAATGCTCCAAGAACCTTGTGCAACTTGCAGGTCCTAATATCTGACATGCTAGCAAAAGCAAATGCGCTTCCTAACCAGCACTGGTTAGGAAGAGGCAGAGGAAAGGCAAAGAAATGGCAATGCTCGGAACACACAAAGGCAAAGTCGCGGGAGGCCATGTGAGCCTCCATAGCAGCTTCCCAAGCATAACACTTCACAATTCGGATGCCCTTCATGATCTCGCGAATCATGTAGATTCCTTGGGCGACCAAAACCATAGCAAACAGACTTTGTTTGGTGCTGTTGCTGCTATCCTGTAATGTCATGCAAGGAACGTTTGTCCATGACGTCTTGCAGCTGCATCATGTTGATTCCCATGGCCCCGCTCAGGATCAAAGACAGCGTCAAAGCTGCAGGGACCAGGGCAATGCAGAAAAACGTCTCATCAAAGCTTGTCCAAAAAGAGGGTGTGACAAAGGATACATGGTCACAACATGACAGGACTCATATAAGAGCGCAGTGGCACCCATTGAATGAGAACTGCCATTCTGATGATTGGAAGCAATGGCACTCATCACAGTCAGAAACTGTCAGAGGCCTGGGATCGCCACTGCAAGGCAAAAGAGCGTGGCCACGCGGAGTTTGATGGCCTTAGGTGCATCGGTACATCGGGTGCAGAATCACCGAAGGCACTGAGGAGGTCACCATCAAAATCAGCAGAAGCGCCACCGTCACGGTGGCATTCATTGACATGGCGAAGGTGAAGACCAACCTTCACATCTGGGCACTGGCAAATCTGGAAGATCTGTCCAATGATGATCCAATGATGACCATGGGTTTCAACTCACACAGCATCACACACCCAGCGACCCGTGAAAGTTGGCGACGAGATCGTTGCTCACCACCATCATAGCCTCAACCAGGGGCATCCAAGTCCCAGAAAACCGCATCCAAACCCAGTTTCCATCCCTTTCCATCCCCTTCCATCCCCTTCCATCCCCTTCCATCCCCTTCCATCCCTTCCATCTTGTAAAATGCCATGCAGCATTGGGCTTCTTGGACACCATGGGCTGCTCCCCTGGCTTCAGGTCATCAATCTGCTTGACGTCGGAGCCCAGTGAGGCCGAGGGAAGCCGCTGGGTCTTCTGAAACAGTACCGTGGCCTGGGCCGAAACCGCACTGTTGATGGCCATCCCGGCTATAGAAGTCATCTGATTCATTGAAGATTTGAAGGTGGTTGAAGTGATTTTGGGATTAGCCATGAAAAAAATCCGAGTTTCGGACTACACCCGCGGTGCACTGATCAAACTTGATGGACAAATTGGCTTCAAACCTGCCAAACGCAGTCAGAGCTATTGGATTTGCGGGGATGGGAGTTGCCAGGGCTGGAGGTGAGGATGTGCTGCCGAGAGACGAGCATAGCACCGCGAATAACTGGGCCAATGCTTTCATGATATGAAGATATCACAAGGTGCAGGCGGTGCAGGGAAGCAATGGAAGGTGCATCGGAGACAACTGAGGTCTTCGCCAAGGGCTGAAATGAAAATGCCACCTCAAGCACGCACCAACGGTTGCATCAGAAGCGTGATAATTGGATGCGAATGTACATATACACATGCGCACCCGTAGTTCTGCACAGCCAACAGTCAGGGAAGCCCAACATCAACACCGGCCAAGTGACGATTGAGATCAAAATGGGTGCAGTCATGTCTGGCAGCTGTCCGTTTTCTCGTACCTGAGATGCTGATTGCTTCAGCCTCTAGCCGACTCCCAGATGGTATCACTGCGGCCGGGAAACATATCTCTGAAGCCAAAAGAAATAGTCCAACGAGTGCTGAATGAGGAAGACTTGGTATAGATTACCTGAGTCGAAGGCATCCCAGTGGGCCATGACCGCAGGAGCATAGCTGTCATGTCAAGCTTTTCTGCACATCGGCTACATGTCGTGTGCCAGCAGGGTGCCAACCACCACGTGGAGGAAAAGGAGGAATTGAAACCAGGCCTCAAGCTGACTCGAGGGCAGATTGCTAAGTTGGGACTTGGAATTTTGGACTGTTGAACGTGCTTTGAAGGAACCTTGCCACCGGCCTTTCTGCAAAACATGGCCAAAACCAGAGATGATATGTATATGGACAAGACATCGCTTTAGACAAAATTGCTAGTGGGTTCTTGTACGGGTAAATCTCTGCCCCAAAAAAATTAGTCCTGCTGCCATCAGCATCTGTAGACATCAGCTATGCTGCCAGGACACAATGCGCCTATGAGTCCACAGTCGCATCATCACCAGGACGAAGCTGGCCTGCGGCTCAAGTTTCCAAGCCAACGCCGGATTATTTGAATCGCCCAGCCCTTCTACCCAATTGAGACGCCATGAATTCTGAATAAAAAGATGCAAGAATCACTGTACTGGAAAGGGTAAGATCAAGCCCAAACAACATTTTTCAGCATCAAATGTATTCAATGGTTGCATCATGTTGGGCATGTTGGCATCATCTTGCACCGCTGCCCAGTGAGGCAACTCGTTCCGGTCCTGGTCTCCAAACTGAGCCACCTCGGCCTTCCAAAGCTCCTCGAAGCGTTCGCCGACCTTAAAGGCCTCTCAAATCGTGGCCCAGAAGCCCACAACAAAATCATGATTGAATGAGATGGTATAGGCCGAACTGCCATTTCAAATGTATTTCCGCAGATGTCCACCACATCTTTTGGGCTTCCATGTTCAATTTTGGTGCCTGGAACTCTGGGGGAGTCAGTCGTGCCAGATCGTCCGGGTCGCACTTGGACATGGCACTGTTCCATGAGTGGCCTGACCGAGCTCGGGACAAAACATGATCTTCCCTGCTATCGATTCTTCTGCCAAGGCGCCCACTCACCAACTTCCGAATTGGCTCATCAAAGAATGATCTTTCTAACATGTCACTAGATTACCTTGTGTAGAAAAAGCCAAAATGCCATCCAGGAACGATCAAGACGACGGCTCGACCTTTTATAGAAACGGATCTCAAGTGACAAATACGGAAAACCACGCCTAGTCGAGCCACCATGGGATTGAGCCAGGACCTGTGCAGTGATGTGTGGTGATTATCTAGCTGTAAAAAAGGAAAACGTCCTTTGATATTACTGGATGCATTCATTTGGGGGATGTTGGGAGATGGGAAATGTCAACCCGTTCCTGGCTGTTGCTTGTTCGCTCAGGTCCCAGCACACAAAGCCAGCTGAGGGGATTCCTCTTGAAGACCTCATCCTCCAAGCAGCTGTCCTGTGGAGACCAGTGGTGAAATCCCAACTTTCAGACTGCGGCACAAACATTCCAGAAATATCCAGAAAGATTCTGCACAAGCCGTTTTTTGAGATTGCAAAACTTCCCTGCCTCCAGTGACGCCAACGTGGAATATGAGCTATCCAATTTGGGATCCTTGGCCTTGTGCGACGCTGTGGTCATATGATAGTACATCGAGACCTCGGATTGGAAAAAATCAGGTTGCACGACTGCCAGTCTGATCTGTTTTTTGCGGTAAGCGACGTTTGAGCTCCCAACGATGGAGAAAACGTAAAGACAAAAGTATAGCGTCAAAATCAGGGTGGGCCTCCAGAAAAAGATGGAATCTGGCCGCAACTAACGGTGAAAGCTGCAGAAATCCCTCACCACAAGCAGCACAGGGGCCTTATGTGTTCCCAATCCATGAAGTAGAGAACCAGCGACATCTGCGAAGTCTCCACGCTCTTGGCCATGACATTGGTAAGTTCATGAACAGTTCCAAGCCTCAGGGCCCATACGACTTACGAATAGGGTCATATCATGGCAAACCCTGAAAACAAAGATGTTATGTGTATATATGTGTATGTTATGTAGCTATATATATATATATAGATATATATATATATATACATACCATCTCTGACTTTTAGAACTCCACCTAGTAAGCACTCCAATGAGAGTGAACAGAAAAGTGTTGAGTCAATTAGATGCTGGTCATTGCATCGGCTGCTCATGGAGAGCTTTTGAGCTGGTGTGTGCAGGCAGGCGACATTCTTGTCACGCCCGAAGTGCAATGAAAAAGTATATATATATATTCTCTCTCTCTCTCCCCCTCTATCTACCACTTAAAAACGGCTATATAAGGTGTAAGTGCTAAACTAACTGTTTATAAACTGCCAACATCCCATTGTCAAATCGTCATGGCCTAGGACCACCTGGAATCCTGGGCTTCCCAGCTGCAGCAACAGCGGCTTGGTGCCCGAAATGGGCAGCAGACCATCTACGAAGCAGCTGGCGTTGGGGCGGAGGCGCCAGCCTCAGAAGATTCACCTGAACCTACTTGGACCTACTTGGGCGTCCCAAAACCACCAAAATTATGGTAGTCGGTAGAGTAGAATTCTTTGAAAGTCTTTGGAGGCCACTGGTAGAACCATGAATCAAAAAAAAGAAAGAACATCATAGGAACAACATAGGAAAACCATAGAAAGCTTGTAGATTTGCAGGTGCCCTGGTTTGAGACACCCAAGTGACGTGGATTTCATGGCCGCCCAGCCTTCGGCGCCTAACACACTTGAACTGTTCGAGGAGAGACTGACCTCCACATCTTGACTCAACAAAGGCAACAAATGCAACAAATGCAGAAGCGGAGGTAGGTCAACTCCCGACATCCGAGGTGTGATTCCTATCTTTGATCTGTTCCAGCTTGGCAAGTGACACGTGCGATTTGCCCATTTCAAACCACGAACTCGGACCTTTATTTAGGAACGCACATGGCACGCACTCACTGACCCACAGCGATGTGACCAGGTCATCTAAAGACAAAATCTCTGTGAGCCTCCAGGGAAGTTTGTAGAAGTGACTGGTCCTGAGAACGGCACTGTGCACAAGGACTTTCAATGACTTTCAGCTCTACCGATCTTTGATCATCGGATTTTGACATACATGACGTACCAAAGCCCACGCCCTTGGCACAAGTTGCCGCCTCCCTGTCTGGAATCCAGTCCTCTGCCGGGGTATCTTCCTCCGATGCTTGCGGATCTTGCGAATCTTGCGGCTCTTCCAGCCGCATGACCTCAGCTCCACACATTCTGGGAGCCCTGACCATCCTGACAGCTCCACATCTCACTGTCACCTTTGCTGAGAGGATGACATTTCGAGTTTTGCTGGAAAACTGTAAGGAGGTTTGGAGCAGCTGCACATCCAACAGCTTGGCTTCATCCTGTCGCATGGCGGAAACGTGCTGCTTTCAGGGTGGCAATTTCAAACTTCATGACCATTGTCTCTCCTTCGATTCGGATTACAATGAAATAGCAGGATGTGCAAAACCACTACTATGTCCAAGCACATCTCCATTGCATGAGATGCTGTAGAATGACGCTGCCGTAAGCATCTTACCAGCTACCTTACCTTCCTCAAGCCACCCTGTCCTCCGTGTCACAATCCTCAAGGTCCAAGGCGGCCACACAAACGAGGGCCACGAGAAACCTCTGTACCTGGCGAATTGGGGAAATCATGCTCAAGATTGTCCAAGTGTGGCTATCTGTGGTTCTCTGTAACTGTAACTATCTGTAGCTGGTGGCTCAGCAGCACCATTCTCCAACCATTCTCTACTGCGGCCAGGTTTCAAACATGGCTGCGGTATGGAAGTTGCTTGCACGGCAGGCGGGATTTCCACGAGCAAGCCTTCAGTTCACGAGGTTTCACCGACACATCAGTTTCAGTTAAACCTGAGAGAAAAAAAACATCTTGCCGCACACGGTAGCAGCAGTGTCATGCGTGTCAGCTGACAGAAAGCGCCGATCTGCTTGCAAGGACATGTGCCAAAGGTAAGGTTTGACTTTGAAAGCACTCAGGCCGTCGCAAATTGCCGTGATTGTACGGCTGAATCTTGAGCCAGGATGCCAACGTGGCGGTTGTGAAATGACTGAAATGCATGGTGCACATGACTACCAACCGGAGAAGCACCCGGAGAAGCTGATGAAAGTTCCCAAAAGTCACCAAAGTGTGCGGACAATTTTTTGTGGCGCAGATCCTGGCACTATTATCACCGCTGTTCGGCCAGACATCAGGAAGGCTTCCTTGGCAGCTTCCAAGTGTGCGATGATAATTTCAGCTGGTGGACCTACTACTCATGGTCTATGGCGACTAAACAACAACTAAAGCTAGCAACTGGGATGGCCATCCAAGTAGTTCGCTTCAAATAGAACTGGCATGCTGCCGAGCTGCTGCAACTGCATCTGCTGCTGCTTCTCTTGAAAGCGCAAGGACACCCGCCTCAGCATCTCGCAACTGGAAAGTGTCCAACCATGTTTTGGGCCGGGCTGAGGCCATGGCTGGCTGAATGACATGAACTTCTGTACCTGAGGTTCTCGGTCAGCTGGAAAGCTAGGAAGGCCACTGAGGTGCCAAAAATCAAGGAGATCATCGGAATATCAGTGAAAGCTTTCTCAGCCTCTCACACATCGCGTGACACATTGTTCTTCGGAGCTTTCCAGAGCCTCACCAGTAGCACCAGACCGTTCAGTTGGTTAAACGTCTTGGGAAAGTATGATACACGCAGCCACGAGCAATAAAGAAAAAATTGAAGAATTTTCCATATTAAATATCGACAATGATGTCATCAAACATCGGCGCACCTCTGAACAAAATATTGGAACTAACAACCAATGTCGGAATCACTCCATGATCTGTTACCAGTGGTGACAGCATTCACCATAGAAACATCCGTGAATTTCCTGCCTTCGTGCGAAAACTTGTGACACATTCGTTGAAGCACTTCTCCACCAGATTGTTGTAGGTATTCATCATCTCCTGATGTTTGCGGCAAGAAAAAAACCATTGTTTTTTGCACATTATCACACCCCAGCGCTGAAACCCGTGCTGTCCTGCATCTGCATCTCGTTGAGAGCTTGCATGACCTGCATCTGGTCCCGTTGGGACAACTGGTCCATGCCTGTCATCGGAAATCTAGTGGAAGCACACGTGCACTAAACGCACAAATGTGAAAATCATGCGCTGGAGGTTCCACAGTTCGGTGCTACGAGCCTGGTAAGGCCATGACTGCTGCGCAACTACGGCCAATCCAATTGTTGGCCAAATGACTTTGTGGCTACCTACGCCGGTTCGATCTGGAAAGTCCATGTTCAAAATTGTCGGCCTCATGTGGTTATAGTTAGGTTTTGTTATATGACAACAGTGGGCATAATTATAATAGTTTTTCCAAACATCTACATTTTTTACGGCATGAGCAAGTCTTACCTCTTCTGCCAAGGCTCACCAAAAGGTCGGTTTCCATGGGTTTGTTATGGTAAGCAGTGGTTTTTGAATGCAACATATTGTTTTCCTTCACACATGACACACGCACAATTCTTGAAACCCAATTTACACGAACGACCTTCATCGCAAGCATGCCCTCAGGACAAACCAGGGTTTCGGCACTCGTAACCCTCCTCGACTGCGGGTTCCGGATTGGGCGGAGCTATTGTGGTAGTTTTTGCACCAAACAGTTGCGTTCGAATCATATTGCGTTTGATTGTATACAACATATGTCAATATTTTCCCGAGGGCGCCCGAGCGAAGGGTTCTGCCAAAAAAAATCATGCGTTGAGATATTCCGTTTTCATTATAACATCCGCACATCTTCACATCTGCAAATCTTACATTTTCACACTTCACATCTGCACATTTTCCCATCTGCACACCTTGCATCTTCACATCGTGCATCTTCACATCTTACATCTGCACATCTTACATCTGCACATCTTGCATTTCTTCTCTCTTGTCTCTCTCTTTTCTCTCCCTCTCCTCTTCTCTCTTGTCTCTCTCTCTCTTTTCTCTCCCTCTCCTCTTCTCTCTTGTCTCTCTCTCTCTTTTCTCTCCCTCTCCTCCTCTCTCTCTCTCTCTCTCTCTCTCTCTCTTTTCATCTCTCTCTTTTCTCTCTCTCTTCTCTCTCCTTTCTTCTCTCTCTTTTCTATCTCTCTTCTCTCTCCTTTCTCCATCCTTTCTCTCTCTCTCTTCTCTTTCTCGTCTCTCTCTCTCTCTCTTCTCTCTCTCTTCTCTCTCTCTTCTCTCTCTTCTCTCTCTCTCTCTCTCTCTCTCTCTCTCCCTCTCTCTCTCTCTCTCTCTCTCTCTCTCTCTGTGTCTCTCTCTCTCTCTCTGTGACTCTCTCTCTCTCTCTCTCTCTGTGTCTCTCTCTCTCTCTCTCTGTGTCTCTCTCTCTCTCTCTCTCTGTCTCTCTTTCTCTCTCTCTGTCTCTCTCTCTCTCGCTCTCTCTCTCTCTCTCTCTGTGTGTCTCTCTCTCTCTCTCTCTCGCTCTCTATCTCTCTCTCTCTCTCTCTCTCTCTCTCGCTCTCTATCTCTCTCTTCTCTTCTGCTAATTTCTATGTCCTTCTTAATGCGGGCAGTGCCAAGGATCGCGAAAATGCGACAGTATCGCCCGAAATGGGGTTCGTTCGTCAAAAACTCAAGCAAAATTGCAGTTGCGAAATTTTCTTGGGTTTTTGCGACCCTTTTGCGCGAAATGAGGTTCCACCGTCAAAAACTGAAGGAAAATTTTATCTGTCTTTCTATCTGTGCATCTGTCTATCTATCGATCTACCTAGCTAACTATCTATCTGTCATCTAGCTAGCTATCTATCTAACTCTCTCCCTCTCTTTCTATCTATCTACTGTATCTATCTACTGTATCCATCGATTTATCCATCTATCTATCCATCTTTCTATCTATCTTTCGAACTGACTATCTGACAATATGACTATCTCGGTGGATCGATCGATCGATCGATCGATCCATCCGTCCATCCATCCATCCATCTATCTTTCAATCTATCTATCTATCTATCTATCTATCTAACTGGCTGGCTGGCTAGCTAGCTAGCTATCTATCCATGTATCTATCCATCCATCCTTCTGTCTATCTGACTGGACTAGCGATGTATCTGCTATCTATGTATCGATGTATCCATGTATCCATGTATCTATGCATCTATCTATCTATCTATCTATCTATCTATCCATCTGTCTATCTAGCTAGCTAGCTAGCTAGCTAGCTTTCCACCTATCTATCTATCTGAAATGAAGCGATTCTGCGAGACTTCGTTCAAAAGTGGAAGTTGCATGTCCGAAACGAAGCAATTCCGCGGGAGGTCCTCGAAAAATGAATTTTCACGGCTGCAAAAATCCAAAGCGACGAAATTCTGCGAGACTTCCTACATTATTGAACTTGACAACATCAAAAACGAAGCAATTCTGCGAGCCTGCCTTCAAAATGGAACATTGAGTGTGCAGCTGACGGCCTCGTGCCAATGTGTCTTGCGATTTTTCCACTCCGTCTCTCTCAAGTGTTGGGCCTGCCACGAAAAGTGAGGCCAGGTCATGCGAAGTGCTGCACCTGTCACGCAAAATCATCACAGCAAACAACACGAAAGGTAGGAAATGGAGAAGTGGAATTTAAAAGATTCAGGGTGGCCTAAGAAAAAAATGCTGGTGAAGAAACTCCAAACAGCAGCATTGCAGGTACAGAAAGGCGTCACTGTGTAAAATTGTCTCCGTAAAAAAAGCTCTTTGGGTAAAAAATTATGTGTAAAAGCTGGCCTGTGTAGGCATAACAATCTCTCTGTATAAAAGCATCTGGGTGCACAAGTAGCTGTGTGTAAAAAGGTCTCGGTGCAAAAGACTCTCTGGCGTAAAAGCTTCAAGCGTTTGCAAGACGCTGTGTACACAGTGTTTTCGGCGCGTGAATGAAAGTTTCTGTGCGAAAAAGTTTCGGCGTGTAAGGGGTCTGTGTGTAAGAGCCTGTCTGCGCAAAAGCCTCTCTGTATAAAAGTTTCTGTGTGTAAAAGCGCCTCTACGCAAAGGCGTCTGTGAGTCAATGTTGCTTTGTGCAAAGGCCTATTTGTGTAAAAGCTCCTGCGCGTAAAGACTACGGTGTGTAAAAGCCTCTCTGTGTAAAAGTTGGTTGTGTAAAAGCGTGTTGTGTGCAAAAGCTTCTGTGTGAAAAAGGATCTGTGCGTAAAGCTTTCTTGGCGTAAAAACTTCTTGTAATGGCGTGCGCAACCGCTGCGCTGTCCACAGAGCACCTTTGTATAAAGCATCCGTGCACGGAAACGTCTCTGTGTAAAAACTTCTTTGTGTGAAAGCCTCTGTGTGTACTGGTGTCTGTGTGAAAAAGCCTCTCTGCGCACAAACCTCTTTGTGTAAAAATATCTGCGTCTAAAAAATTTTTCGTGTATAGTGACGGAATGATACAATAGTCAAAACATCAAAAGTCACCGGGTGTGATTCTGTTTGGGCCCAATGTTCTAAGCGCGAGGGTCGCTGCAGCTGGCGGGCGAAGCCATAACTCCATAGAGATATACACAGATTCTTAAGCGCATGGAATTTCTTGTAAAAATATACATGCATATTCAAACAACGTTTTTTTGACTTTTGACTTTGCGCCTGCATGTCCGTAGGCAGCCCAATTTGGGCGCAGGCAGGGTGAGACGAACGGAGAACAAGGTCAAGGAAGAAAAAATGCATGTCTTGTCGGCGAACAGAATGACACAAAATCATCTGCCAACTGCGTCCAATGACCTTCATCCAAAGCGAACCACTTCCAATTTCCTAACTGACGATAGCTGGTGTGTGCAAGACTCCCAAAGTGGCAGAGGAAAAACACCATAGAATCCACATTTGCAAGACTCCCACCAAGCAATCTTACAGACAAATTTGTCATGGTATGTACTGTTGCACGCACGTGCAATATTTCTTAACTTTAACTTTGACTTTGCGCCTGCATGTCCGTAGGCAGCCCAAGTTGGGCGCAGGCAAGGTGAGACGAACGGAGGACAAGGTCAAGAGAGATTAGTGCATGTTTTGTCGGCGAACAGAATGATACAAAATCACCTGCCAACTGCGCCCAAAGACTTTCACGCAAAGCGAGCAACATCCAATTTCATAATTGACGATACCTGGTGTAGGTAACCAATTTACTTGTCCAATTATGCCGGGGACATCCCGAAACACATCTTCCTTTTCTTCCATGCAAGGGCGCAACATAAATTGCGAGTTTCCAATGAAGACGGATACTTTGTTCCGACCAAGGTTTCACACCATGATGTTGTGACAATGCTAACACTTTCGCATTCCATGGTGCAGGATTTCATGCCATGGAGCGGTCCAATCAACAAAATTCGGTGGCCCAATCATCATGCCGAGCAATTTGCGGAAAGCAATGTCCAATGTTTTCAAATCGTTTGAATACAATGTGCGATGCCCAGCACCAAAAAAAGCAACAAAAGTAATCACCCTGTCAAAATACTGAAAACGGGCTGCAAGACGAACGTCCTGGTCACAAAGCATTTTTTGTTTGCGAAAAATGCCTTTGAAGCAGCATGCACGTGGCACGTAATGTCCAAAGCAGTCCTGCCACGCGTGCGAATGCTATTCAAACAGACAGACAGACAGACAGACAGACAGACAGACAGACAGACAGCCAGGCAGACAGACAGACAGACAGAGAGAGAGAGAGAGAGATATATATATATATATAGATATATATATATATGTGTATAAATATATAAACTTTTTTGATATTTGTAATCTGGGTATTACATTATGTACTAGATCATACTATCTGTTGCGAAAACCGAAATGTTGTTCAGATTTTTCTTCGTGGGAAGGGCTCGGAATCGACAACAAAGCCGAAATGTAGTGTAAGCCCATTTTTCGCAAAATAGCCAAATTCACCGCGGGGCAGCAATAAGTGGCGGGAGCCGCACACTTAGAAGATCGAGGAATATCTACCTTCCCATTGGGTTCCTGAAAATTTTCGTGTTGGATTCTTTCAGCAGGGGGGGACTATGGGAATGGAAAGGAAGGCTGAAATATGCTATGATTTCAATTTAGCATAAAACGAACCAGTTCACTATGGGTCAACAATAGCTGGCAGGAACCACAGGCTCAGAACATCAAGGGACTCTAGTTTCTTGATTTTCCCGCCAATTTTCACGCCTTCGACAGCTGGAATTCTTTCAGCATGAGGAGGGTATGGGCAGGGAAAAAAACGGCTGAAATATGGTGTGCCTTCAAGGTTTTAAAAACACTAAACAAGTTCACGGTCACCAATAGCTGCCGGCAACCACACACTTAGAATATCAAGGAACATCTAGTTTCCCTTTCGGTTCCTGCCAATCGTCATGTTTATACTTATTTCAGGGTGAGGGGTGTATGGGAATGGAAAGGGCGGGTGAACCATGCTGTAATTAAAAAATAAACATAAACGAAGCACGGTTGCCATGGGTCACCAATAGCCGGCTGGAACCGCACACTTAGAACATCAAAGGCGCAGAACTTGATTTCAAGTATGAACAACCCAAGCACGGTGGAGAACATCAAAGGACATCTACATTGCCTTTGATTTTCTGCCAATCTTCTTGTTTAGACGCCTGGAAATCTTTCAGCATGACGAGGGTATGGGAATGGAAAGGATGGCTGAAATATGTTCTGATTTCAAGGCAACATAGACTGGACAGGTCCGCCCTGGGTCGCCAAATAGCCGGCGGGAACCACACACTTAGAACATCAAAGACCATCTACCTGGCCCTTAGATTCGTGCCAATGGGCCAATCCTCATATTTAGACACTTGGACTTCTTTCAGCATGGGGAGGGTGTGGGCATAGAACGGACGGCTGAAATTTGATGTAGGGTATCGCCTTTTTGCGGGGGAACCACACACTGAAAACATTAAGGAACATCTACCTTGCCCTTGGGTTCCTGCCAATCTTCATGTTTATATATATGTCAGGGTCGGGAGCGCATAGCAATGGAAAACATGGCTGAAATATGGCGTAGTGTCTGGGAAACAAAAATTAGACAAGTCCACCATTGGCCACAAATAGCTGCCGGGAACCACACGCTTCAAGCATCAAGAAACGTCTACGTTCCCATTGGGTTGCTGCCAATCTGTGTATGTTCGGCGTGAGGAGCGCATGGGAATGAAAGCGGCAGCCGAACCATATTTTAATATCAAATTTTCATATACCACACACGTTCACGATGGGTCACCAATTGCTGGCCGGTGCCACACACTCAGAAAGAAAATATATGCGAACGTCTACCTTCCCCTAGGGTTCCTGCCATTTTTTCATGTTTACACGGCGGAAATTCTTTCAGCAGAAGGAAGGCTTGGGATTGGAATGGACAGCTGAAAAACTGCAACTTCATTAACTAGACAACTTCACCATGGGTCGCCAATAGCTGGTTTGAACCACGCATTCGGAACGTCAAAAGGTTTCTAACAATGTTCGTGTTAGACGCTTAGCCTTCTTTCAGCCAGACGGGAGGTTTGGGAATGGAAGGGGCGGCTGAATTTTTTCTCGTTTTTGAAAGAACGTTACGCACACAAGTTCACCATGGGTCACCAATACCAGACTCTTACAACATCAGGGAACAACTCCCTTCCCATGGGAATGAACACGGCGCCTGAAGTATTTTATTCTTTCAGGGCAACATGGAACAGACAACTTCACCATGGGTCACCAATATTTTGGTGGAACCAAACATCTGGGAAAAACAAGGAAGATCTACTGTCCCTGTGGGTCCACGTCAGTCTCTTCGTCGAAGTTGCTTTCGGCGTCTGACCTTATAGCGTCCTGCTTATCACTGGACCAACTGCTGAAGCTGCGACTGCCTCTGAAGTCATCGCGGCCCCCGCGGCACGAACTCGATGTCGTGGCCGGCATTGGACGCGCACTGGAGGCCTGAGTGTTCAGCCAGACACTGAATGCACGATGCAACCTAAATTGCCTAGGGGCCTCAGGTTTCGACAGAGGTACGCCACGTTGTCCCCACGGTATGCGGGGTCCTCTCCGACGTAACGGAAATTCCCCCGGCAAAACTGCCGAGATGCTCGCGTGCAAAGGCAATGTAACTAACTTGCAGGCAAACGCCTGGCTGCCTCGCAGCAGCCTCCAAAATGCTCCAACACGAAGACCCTCAGTTGGACAAGTTTTTGCTTCTAGTACTTTTGACGCAACACGCGTGCAAGATATTAGGTTGAGTTGACTTCTTGTGTCCGACGGCTCTCAGGGTCGCACGTGACGCCAGACTGTTTTAATCTGAAGCTCTCCGGGTTTCAGGTTTCTCTCACATTTTCTCTCTAGGTTTCAAGCGGGAGTGGCAAGGGGAAACGGCTGGAATCAGTCGATTGTGCTACAATGATTCAAAAGCTGCAGGCAGATGTATTTGTGTTTCTTGTGCTGTTTTATGTGACCACGCATGGGGTTCTCGGCTTAGCCCCGCGCCACTTTAGACGTCAAAGCTGGCAAGTTGCGCTTGGTGATCGAAATCGGCCCGCTTGCCTTTTTTGCTGCGCTGTTCGCAGTGAGCTCTGAAGGTCTTTGCTTCGCACCTCTGGCAAATTCTGTTGTTCCTCGATGCTTTGATCTGAGGTTCAGGGAACAAACCGATATTTGCAAACGTATTTACAAGTGTCGCCTGCGCTGGATTCTTTACGGTGTTGTGTCCTAGGTGGGCGAGGTTGGTCTTCCCTTCGCCATCTTCTTTCGAACAGATTCCGTGGTGGCCCTATCCCACTAGCCTGACCGTGCTGAGGCCCAACGATGTCTTTGCATCCGGTTTTTTGGGTCCTTGTCACCTTGCTAAAACCCTTCCTCCGGCATCCAGCGCAGGCTCTGTACAGGCATCTTTGAAGCAGAAGCAACCCGCGCTGTACATTTCATTGCTTTGCCTCTGTCACGTCTTTTGTGTTTCTTTTCCTGGGCGAGGTTCATCTTCCCTTCGCCGTCTCCTTACGTGACCCAATGATGACTTTGCATCCGGTTTTTTTCCTTTTTTTTGTTTACCTTCTTTCTCTTTTGGGGCAAAGAACCTTGAGCTGTACCAAATACAGTATGCAGCCGGTGTATGCCTAGCATTCTTCCCAGATGCTGGCTACATTATGTGAAACAAGTGTACATCTGCACATCTGTCCTGTCAAAGGCCTTGCTCGTCCTGAAGAGGTGGTTCGCCAGCTCTGATTACCTTCTCGTACGCGGTCAGCACCGTCAGTGATTGCCGTACCTCAGGCGCCGGAAGAACACAGGACTGTTGTTTTGAAGCTGTCTGCGGTTTTTACATGTCACTTGCAAAGCTGCCTGATGTCTCAACAGCACACGCAAACCTTGAAGGGTTGACATCTTCCACTGATGTTCTAAATAGTCTGCAGTTCGGACGCGTTCCGACACAAGAAAGTTCGAAGGACCGATTGCTGTCGTTAGTGCCGGCATGAACATGCTGTGTGTCAATGTGTGTTGTGTGTGTTGCGTGTGTTGTGTGTGTGTGTTGTGTGTATTGTTAGAATGTTACATTGTTAGACTGTTAGGTTGTTAGTTTGTTAGTTAGTTGGTTGATTGGTTAATTGGTTCGTTAGTTAGTTAGTTAGTTAGTTAGTTAGTTAATTAGTTAGTTAGTTAGTTGGTTACTTACTTAGTTTGCTAGTTAGTTAGTTAGTTAGTTAGTTAGTTAGTTGGTTGGTTTGTATGTATGTATGTCTGTAGGTATGTATGTATGTATGTATGTATGTGCGTTTGTATGTATGTGTGTTTGTATGTATGTATGTATGCATGCATGCATGCATGTATGCCCTTGGAACGTTGAGGAAGATCTAATTTCCCCTTGGGTTCCTTCCCATCTTCATACTTATATATTTCTTCAGCATGAGGTTCATGGCGTGCAGAGACGTGGCAATAAGTGGAACAACACTGCTTTGAAATTAGCAACAACTAACTCTCACTATGTCCGTCTCTCTCTCTCTCTCTCTCTCTCTTTCTCTCCCTCCTTCTCTCTCTCACCTAGTCTCACTCAGTCTCACTCAGTCTCACTCGGTCTCACTCAGTCTCACTCAGGCTCATTCAGTCTCACTCAGCCTCACTCAGTCTCACTCAGTCGCACTCAGTCGCACTCAGTCGCACTCAGTCGCACTCAGTCTCAGTCAGTCTGACTCAGTCTCACTCAGCCTCACTCAGTCTCACCCACTCTCACTCACCCTCACTCACTCTCACTCACCTTCGCTCAGTCTCACTCAGTCACTAACTCAGTCACTCACCCAGTGTCCCTCTCTCTCTCTCCCTCTCTCTGTCCCTCTCTCTCTCTCTCTCTCTCTCTCTCTCTCTCTCTCGTTCCCTTTTCTTCCCTCACGTATACGCATCATGCGGAGCTCTCAGCGTTCCAGGGACGGTCCAAACCCGTACATGGTGCTGATGTGCTGGGCCTGACCATTTTCGTGCCATTTTTTTCCTAATTTATTTTCCAAATGACGTTCTACCCATGGGTCCGTCACTATAAAGGCTGCTGTGCGTAACGTCGTCTGCCTGGAAAAGCGTACTTTTATTCCGCCTCGTATACGAATGTAATACTTCCTCTAAACTACGTTGTCACTCAAAAATTACGTGGCTGGAACAAAAAAACGCTTGGAAACGCAAACAGGACAAAAAAAAAACAACCAAAAAAAAAAACGAAAAAAAATGGGAATGCGGCCAGGCTAGTCTATTTTAGATATTGACGAAACCTGGACAAAGCAAACGTGGAGAAAAAAAACACGGAAAAAATGAAAACAATGCGATTGGGAATTGCCGGGGTTTGGTTGCTCTTTGTTTTTGTTTTTATTGCGGTTGCTGTTTTTTTCCCATTTGTTTCTCGCTCGGTTTTGATTTTTTTCTTTTCTTTCCCAAAGCAAACAATTTTTAAAAATTTAATTTTCCAATTGAGTGGATTGGGGGGCCACAAACGTATATAAACTTTGCGAAAACCATTTGTTCGTGAAAGGAGAACTTCGCCAGAAAAAAGAAGAAAAAAGGGTCAAATACTTGTTGTCGTTACTGTTGTTGATGGTGGTGGTGATCCGCACCGAGCAAACCGTTATATTGGTGGTATGGTGGCAATTTTCAAAAGTGGTTGAGGCCAAAAAAAAGTATATGTAGCAGATTTTTTCCCTGCCTGGAAAACCGAAATCCATGGTATGAACAAAATGTTTGCGGTTGGCAGCAAAACAGGGCGGTATTTACAATATTTGGTTGCGCCTGGCAAAATTAGTTGTGTTGGCGCATTTTCCAGCACGTTGCCAAAAGTAGTTTTTTCCATGCCGACGGGACAAACACTCTACTCCGGGACGTGAAAGACAGTGCATGTGCGGAACCAAGGTGAAAACAGCATGGGACGCTGCGCATTCAGGAAGTCAAACAAGTCAATGCAACCAGGTCTAAAACACCTCGGGACGCAGTACGTAGAAGTATCATTCGTACATCCACTTTTCAATCCCCTAATTTTCCAAATCCCCATCAGGACGCGTGTGTATAGTCACGTCAGAAAGAGTTAGAAATATATATATATATCTATGAGTGTTAAACACCATGTGGACGCGTATCCACACATGTCTCCCAAATAGGTCTAAGTAATCATCTGAAGGCATGTTTCTGGTGGTTTCTCCAAGGCAATCAACAGGGAGTGGATGAGATTGGGATCTCAGAACACATCCGGGGGCATATATGATGTTGCTAAGTGAAGGTGCAGTTGCATCACCACAGCACGTACGCACGCACGCAAGCAAGCACGCACACAATGAAAACGATGCCTAGCAATGCCTAAGCATAGCTGGAATTGGGCNCAGTTGCATCACCACAGCACGTACGCACGCACGCAAGCAAGCACGCACACAATGAAAACGATGCCTAGCAATGCCTAAGCATAGCTGGAATTGGGCGAGGTCCAGGCGAGGTCCGGGCGAGGTTCAAAATTTCAGATTGCTGACATCTGATACTTGTCCCTTCCTCCCTTTTGCTTCCTTTTGCTTCCTTTTGCTTCCTTTTGCTTCCTTTTGCTTCCTTTTGCTTCCTTTTGCTTCCTTTTCCTTCCTTTTCCTTCCTTTTCCTTCCTTTTCCTTCCTTTTCCTTCCTTTTCCTTCCTTTTCCATTTTTTCCTTCCTTCTCCTTCCTTCTCCTTCTTTCCCTTTCCTTCTCTTTCCTTTTCCTCCTCTTCCTCCCTCTTCCTCTTCCTTTTCCCCAACGGCACGGGCTCAAAAACATGAAATCGCTACGGCTAAAGTCTCTGACAGTACAAATATGGGAAAACCACAACATCCAAAACACAAGGGAATAGCTACAACCGTCCGCGTGGTACCTATGAAAAACTCACGGTAAACCATCAATTGGAGAAAACACAATCGCACCGACTTCCCAAAAATTTTCCCCCAGCTACGACGCACATTTCATTGAAACGCATTGACTTCCACAACTTGGAGTATCAATCACGGTGTTTTGGATTTGGTTGTCAACTTTGCCAAATTCAGCACTGGAGTGCAGAGCGGTCTTGGGGGGTTTGGGGGTGGCGAAGTCGGAAAATCAATAGCGACCTCCTCAATCCTCAGACAGTTCCTCTAACCCCACTGGAACTATCCTTCGTGACCTGCGACTCCAATGCTCCAAAACACAACTCCTCTCAACAAATCAGCCCCACTAACGGACGTACTAACATTGCTGATGCCAATGTTTTTTGTAATCCGGATGCTGCGCGAAACGCATCTTAGAATGTCCATGCCCGCCATCGTTTTCGAGAATGTTGAAACACTTATACCTTTCACTCACCTTTGCCTCACCCTTGGCTGGTTGCCACATCTGCTACGCCTGCCACACAAAACTGAACGGTCAAAAGTGGCGCAAACATGTGGTGTTCCCCCCCCTGCCAGGGGAGGGTTGTGACATGTTATAAGGGTTGCTCGCCTACCTTCTTCTCCTCCTCCTCCTTCTCCTCGCCCTCGACCTCGCCAGCTCCAGATCTCAATAGGCACTGCCGGACTTCGTCTGCCAGCCCAGATCGCAGTGGGCACTGCCGGACTTCATCTGCCAGCTCCAGATCGCAGTGGGCACTGCCGGACCTCAACCGCGAGCTCCCGAGTTCAGTGGGCATTGCTTGCCGGACCTCGACCGCGAGCTCCAGATTTCAGTGGGCATTGCCGGACTTCAGCCGCGACTGCCAGATCTCAGTAGGCACTGCCGGACCTCAAGGCCAGATGGAATGTCAGATAGAATGCCGAATAGAATGCCAGATAGAGTGCCACATCAAATTAAAATATAGAAAAAAAAATCCAGACAGAATGCCAGATAGACTGCCAGATAGTTTGCCGGATAAAATGCCAGATAGAATGCCAGATAGAATGCCAGAAAGAATGCCAGAGAGAATGCCGGAAAGAATCCCAGACAGAATGCCAGAAAGAATGCCCGATACAATGCCAGAAACAACGTCAGATAGAATGGCAGAAACAATGTCAGATAGAATGCCAGAAAGAAGGCCTGATAGAATGACAGAAAGAACGCCAGGTCAGATAGAATGCCCGAACATATGTCAAATAGAATGTCAGAACATATGTCAAATATTGTCAGAGAGAATGGCAGAGCATATGTCAGGGAAAATGTGAGATAAAATGCCAAGAGGAAGAGGAGGAAAGGACAAGTCTGAAGACGTCTCTAGATTTCATCAGAGTTGTCCTCTCCTCTTAGAGACCTCTTCAGACTTGTCCTTTCCTCCTCTTCCTTGCCAGAAAGTTTTGCCAGTAAGAATGTCAAACTCTGTATCACACTCTATGACAAAGAAAGTCTCATTGTGGGCATCATTCGGAAAAAAAAATCATTTGACGATAGACGCGCTTCGCGCCGAAAGGGCATGCATTTTTTAGACGTCTCAAGTTCGACAAGTGGTCCGAACGTCTCGTGTTGTTACCATTTTGACTGGAAATGTGCTTCGCGCCACAACATCGCCAAAATTGTTCCGGACTGCATGTGTTTTGCACATTTTTACTTCGAAACGCGTTTCACGCCACAACGGCGTTCACTTTCTGATCGCTACCCTCCCCAAATGGCTCTGCACCCGCCGCTTTTGGGAACTTGCTTTTCAATCCTTCAGAGCTTCAAAACAGTGAAAAAAACGTGATGTTTCGCACCTTTTCTACCCTTTCGCGCGCCTTGATCTTCTATCTTCCTAGTTTCTCTTCCCTTATGTTTTTTTCTGATTTTCCCCTCTCTGCCTTCCCACCTCTGCTTTTCCATTTTTTCCATGTGACTATTTTGTCGGAAGTCTGAGTTCTAATTTTTTTTGGGTTCGATAGGCTGTCATCCAGACGTTTTGATATTGTCCCCCACATAGCTGAATTACATCTATTGGTTTGTGATCTCGTGGACATCTGTACGCGCAGTTGAGTGGAGTTGAGTTGAGTTGAACCTGCATGCCCACAGGTAGCCCATGTGGGCCCAGGTTGTTGGTGAAACAAAAACTCCATAATATAGTACAACAATGCCTCTCAGCTGTGGTTGTTGCAAAATTGGAGAAAAGAAAAACCTGCGAGAAAGCCAACGTTCAGCTTGTAGAGCAAGTTCGTGCCAATTGCCCAGCTGTTTGTATCTCGTGTATGTATCGAATTTAGTTTCCCAAGTGTGGCCTCGGTTGCCTCCACTTTTGAGCCCTTCAGGTGTGGATCCCAAAATTCGTTTGACCCAACGATTCGCAAGTGGATTGGCTATATACAATCCGAAACTTCAATGCTGCTGTAAACATTTTGGCGACCAAGGTTTCACACCATATACCTCACGCAACATATTTTTGCATTCCACTGAGGTAAAATTTCATGCCACGGCGGTTCCGTTAAAACATATCAAGACGGTTCAAATTCCATGCGCACATTCATTTAAGATGGCTCCAATTTGGAGAATGTCATGCAAGTCGTACGTGATCAAGATATCAAACTAGGATGAAACGGGTTCAGTTTTGGGGCAAGTTTGATCCAACCTTATCCGAACAAGACAACCTGCAAGGATGTGAATCCTACAGTTATGCGCGCACGCTCCTCCGAAACGGTTCCACTTTGGAGAGTGGTATATTACAAAAATATTGTGAGAAGTGTTGTTCAATTTGTCTGGATAGAACATTGAGCAAGAATCACGTTGTTCGAGTTCCATGCATACATTCATCTGGAGCACTTCCACTTTGGAAGGTGTTATCGATTTTTTTCTCCAATTTGACGTCATCACAACAGTAAAATGGAATGAACATGCTCCAATGCTCGAGATACGTATTAGCACATTACTATGAGAGCATTTTTTGAGGAACAAGATTCCGAACAGGGGCAATGCTATATAGACTTCCATGCGCGCGCTCATCTGAGTTCCAGTTTGCATCGGGTGATATTGGCTCAAGCGGCTCAAGTGGCTCAACGTGTTTTGTTTTTGCTCTAGTGTGATGACCTCCGTGATGCCGGACAGACCCATGCAGAAGAGAAACATCAAGTCACCGTTGCATGAGATGGAGAAGAACCGGAAGAAGATGAGATGAGATGATCGGCACCCCGAAGCCGGATTCGGAAAGCAACGTTCCTTTTTTGACAGCGCGGCGATTGTGCGACAAGAACTCCAAACAGCGATTGCGCCACTCGAAACCAAGCTGACAACTGTGGGTGCTACACTCGATGCGAGTATGGAACCACTCGAAGATGCAATGCATGACCAGGATGTGCATTTGACACGTTTAGACTAGGTGCTGGCCGCAGATGCTCCAGAAACCACACGGATTTTGCAGAAAAAATAGTTAAATTTCAATCCCAAATAGATGGTCTCAAGGGAGGCATTGAATGTGCCAACGCCGAATGAAACATACATGAAAATGCAACCGTTCAGGCTGTGTGATGTTCGCAAAATATTTTTCCTCATCTGCCAGATATGTAGCCATCGCAACCTTACGCAACGCAAATGTGAAACATGATTCACATCAAGTTTGGGCAACCCAGGACGTTCCCATTCCAACTCGTTCGAGGAAAATGTTTTTGTCAAGTCTCCGCTGGCAGCTTGGTGAATAGGCTTTTGTGAAGCACGAAATACACGAACACTACACCAAGATGGCAAGAGCTAGCAAGAGTATTGTGCGAATTTCTTCGTCCAACAGGGATTTGAAAGTTGAATGGGCTGATGGGTGGGCAGCTTGGGATGAGTTTCAATCATGCGCGCAGTTGCAAAAAATTCTGGACAGAGCCAGGGCCGTCATGAAAAAACCTGGTATGGGCTCAGGCAAAAGCAAAGATATGGGCGCCGCCCAGTCTCATTGGGGACAGCTCCCGGGGTTGGATACGTTGCGATGCTGAAGATGCAATCGAGTGTTCAGAGAGGGTGGCGGGGTTGATCTTTGATGATGTTCAAAATACAACATGATGTTTCTTCTGAAAATACATATGGTACATACTGCTCAGCGGGTGTTGCGAGGTTGATCTCTTGTGGACACCATCGTGAAAGGTATTGTTCAGACGGGGTGGCTGGGCTGGTCTTTAGGGTGGCAGGTTTTATCGCTTGTGAGGACCATTGTAGGACGTATTGTTCAGAGGGGTAGCGGGGTTCCTCTTCTGTGATGTTCAAGAGGCAACATGGCATTCAAAAGGGGTGGCGAGTTTGTTTTCCTGTGAAGATACAAATGGTACCTATTGTTTTGAAGGGGTGGCGGGTTTGATCTCATGTGAAAATCAAAATGGCACAGTAGATATTGTTCAAAGGGGGTGGCGGGGTTGCAAATCTTGTGATGTTGATGACGCAACGAGGGGGCAGTGGGGGTGATCTTTTGTGATGCGAAAGATGCAACATTGTGCTCAGAGGGGGTGGCAGGGTTGATCTCTTGTGAAGATCATCGTGGGACGTGTTGTTCAGAGGGGGTGGCGGGGTTGATCTTTTGTGAGCCTCAAGATGCAACATAGAGGGCAGTTTGGTTTCGGACATTTTGGTTGTAGAATTGTATATTTTGGTTTCTGAATCGAACATTTTGGTTTCTGAATAGTACATGCTGGTTTCTGAATCGAACAGTGTGGTTTCTAAATCGCGCCTCCTTTGGTTTCTGAATCGTCCCGTTTTGGTTGCTGAATCGGCGTAGGTTTGGTTTCTGAATCGCACAGTTTGGTTTCTGAATCGCGCGTTTTGGTTACTGAATCGTGGATTTTGGTTTGTGAATTGCGTGTTTTGTTGGTTTCTGAAGCGGGCGATAATCAAGCAGATTTTGCCGAGCTCGCCGACTGCCGGCAGAGGGTCAGCATTTTGGACTGAAGGTCTGTTTTCAAACAAAAAAACGAAGAAATGCGCATAGCACGTTTAACAGCATCATATCGTGAGTCCATCTGCACGTCGCTGTAAATCAAGGTGTGTCCAATTTTTGGGTGGCAACCTTCACCTTTTCCCTTCTTGGAGGGCGGACGGCTTGACCAATGGGATTTCCTTGCAGGTGGTTGTGCCATTCTGTACCTTCACTCCAGGTACAGTAAGTTTTGTTTGTCTCTCTAATTTCTTTGATATTGATTCTCTGGCGCAGAGTATAACCCCGGTGTGGCCGTTCGTCCTGTGCTGTTCCGGGGTCGTCTTAACATACTCCTAGCGTGTTCTGTTCTGGATGGTTGGAAGTTTGGTGGCAATTTTCGGGGTCTCCCAATATGTGTACCATTAATCCATCTTGTGCAGTCTATGGGTCCTGTCATGCGCCACAGTCAATGCACAGCTGCTCTACTGGCAGGAGTCAGGTTTCAGACTCGGGAAACGAAGTTGTGCAGGTTGATTTCCAGACTCGTTCATCAGCAGGGCAGTTCATTTCGCGTCAAAAGGTGCATGAATACCCATAGTGTGAATTCATTTAGTTGTCATACAACTATGCATACCCTATCCATGTTCATAGGTCGTGCTTGCTTCCGACTGAAAGAGACGATATACAATGAACTGTTGAGTTAAAACTATGCATCCTGAGTATCCCTGAGTACTACAACGTCATGTCCGAGAAAATGAACACGCTCTGAAAGCGGGATCTGTTTTAGGCACTTTATCTCTTGAAAATGCAATCAGAGTTCTGATGAGTTTGGCCTACCTTGACTTTGACCAGGAGCACATTGTAAATGCATGTAAACGCCACTTGACAGAACTACTTGTTGATTTGACAAGGCCTTGCTAGCTGACAATACTAGAATTAAGGGAAAAGAACAGCATGCGGGTGTTCGCGCTGGACTTGTTTCTGAACGAGTTGTAGAAACAAGATACACAAGCGAAACTTGTGTCTTAGACTCTTAAGCAAATAATAGGGTTTAGAACAGCTGGTCCCAGGGACAACCAGTGCAGACTGGAAACAAACAGGATTACTGACGCCAGCAATGTTGGTTGGAGAGGAGCTATCTTTCCACGAAATGACCTCTTCTTGGCATATCCATTGGATGTTCGGGATTGACCCATGCCAAGATTCCATAGAAATTTGCTTGGCTCTTGAATGTGGCAAAAGTGTGAGCGAAGCACAAGAGCAAACGCAAGAAAAGCTGAAAGAAAGCACAGTGACCTTTGAACACTGAACACCAGTCTTTGCAGTTTATCCCCAACATGTGTAGCAAGCAAGTGGTGGGGAGAAAGGTAGGGTGGGTGGAGAGGATTATGATTTAGGACTGTATAGCACTGAATGGCAAATACCAAAATGCTCAAGCAGAGGCAGACTAAGTGGTATGAAAGGTGGGTGGGTCAAGCCACGATTTGTCCCAGGAAGGATGTAGTTTGGGGATGTTTGTGGGATGACTAGGAAGCAAACATGTCGCTGGACGCGCATCTACCTAATGGTGCAGCATTGCACAGTCAGGTCTCAAGATCGGGATGCATTTGCGCGGGGTACCAAACACGGCATCATGATACTTCAGAATTCAAGCTCGGCAAGCAAAGCCAGCACACTGGCCTTTTGAAAGGTGGGCTTCTGCTTACGCAAGCATACGCAAGCCACTGCCGGTTCCACACTTCAAACCGGATCCGTATCTTGGCGTGTTTGACGGTTGGATTACGTTGCAACCTACCTAGGGGTCGCTAGAGCAGAAAGGTGTTGGCTCCTTTTCGTTGTGGTAGCAGCCTGTTTTCCCTCGTAATGGGCTACTCAATCGCGCCGATGGGTTTCTCAACACCCATTTCCTCGCAGCACACTTTTTTTCTGGAAGTGCATCATTCAATTGCCACGAGCCGCAATAGTGGGTCCTGCGTACTGCAAATCATGCTGTCGTTTGAAGTCTCTCCAAGATTGGGGATGCAAGCAGATGGTGAGCTTTAGCCTAAATGATCATCAATGATGGCAATCTGGGAAACAAACAAACAATGTACAGAACATCTCCAATGGCACGAGATCCCAACATCTCCACTGAGACTGGGCAAAGCAACCCGGTAGCTCCTGCCAGTCGTTGGAATATCTTGGCACCTTACAGGATTTGTTCAACTTGGCGAATACAATTAAAGGTTGGAATGCTTTGTCTCAGTCAGGTCGTTCAAGTCTGTGTGAGTCGCGTGTCAGCCTAGAAAACACATGCCTTCAAAGATGAAGAAATCAAAACCTGTCCACTTTCAAGAGGAACAAAACAAATGGGACGTGAGTACGTACACTCATCTTCCCATCTGGGCCTTAAAGAACAGTATCCTCAAAAGCAACTGCCATCATTTCCACATGCCCCAGGCTCATCTGAGCAAACCACCATCGCATCCAACACGGTTTGCAATAGCCCTGACCATCGTCGCTCCGCCACCTCTGGCGGGAATTGTCGGATGAGCCAACCCGAGACTGATCAAAAACGGATCCTAGAAGACGAAATGGAGATGAAACAACCCGACGGCCCGAAGGCTGAGTCTCCCATTTTTTGACGCTCAGAACTGATGTGGCATAGGAAATGCATGCCATCTTAATCCAAACAAAATCTCCCATGAACCCACCATCGCGTGCCTGAGCCTCTGCCAACGCACCTCAGGACGGCGACAAGACGCGCAGTGGCCGGCCTCTGGCAGCGCCATCTCAGCCAGAGCCTGGTATGGCGATTGCAGCTCAACATCATCTACCACCAAGACTGGGTGTTTGAATCCTCAAAGATCCTCGTTTTGTGGATCCATGGTTGAAAAATCATGTTTGAGCCACAGCCAACTGCTACTGTGGCTTTGCAACTTGTCTTCAAAGGTCATCCAAGTTGCCTCCGCTTCTTGCAAGAGATGCCGAATGGCCTCAGCCACCCAAATAAAACTAGAACTGGAAACAGCCTGTGCACATTGGACGGCACCACTCTCCACACGGGAGGCTGCTGCCACAGCTTGAGATAAGCATCTACTTTCAATCATCCTTTGTAACTCCCTCACCGTGGGAAAACAAGACTTGTAGGAACATTGGGGCATAGGAATCGAAACCGCTCTTTCAGCTTGCATGCAATATTCGGCAGCGAAACAAGTTTTCCAGAAGGCCAAACACAACAGCAAGGCCCACTCAACAGTCAAAAGCAGTTTCTGCAAGAGATGGATCTCAATGGCCTCTAGTGCCACTGGATCTTGGTTCTTGCAGCTNCAAACACAACAGCAAGGCCCACTCAACAGTCAAAAGCAGTTTCTGCAAGAGATGGATCTCAATGGCCTCTAGTGCCACTGGATCTTGGTTCTTGCAGCTTCAAGTTCATACAAACCAGCGCTCCCTTGCATGCAATTGGCAATGCAACTGGCAAAGTCACCTCAGACTCAAAGATTAAGCAGTCAACATGTAACGCTGCTGTCACAGCTTCGGATATATGCTTGTCATTTTCTATAATNTTAAGCAGTCAACATGTAACGCTGCTGTCACAGCTTCGGATATATGCTTGTCATTTTCTATAATCCTTGGTGGACTTGTGCACTTGAGCAACTATAAAGTACCTTTCTACATGCACCGCATACCACAAACGGCAAGCGTTTCACACAGTCCAGCAGTGCACGTGACTGGCAAAGACAGGCCAAACACAACAGCAAGGCCCACTCAACAGTCAAAAGCAGTTTCTGCAAGAGATGGATCT